>JASCZW010008448.1:0-50769 GCA_034211315.2 Aedes japonicus
TTTTACCCAATGGTAAAAAAGTTATGCCCTGTTGAATGTGTCGCAATAATTTCGTTTCGCCCTTTAGGCGTATAATATCCTTTCTCAGAACCGGAAGGCTGTTGCTGCGATGATCCTAAAAACTACCTAAATTTTACCTCCGCTTCTGGAGTACATATTGATTGGCAAATTTATTCGCCGTACATTTGCTAGCCTTTGATGTCCAACAGATTTTTCATGCCTAGTAAAAGCCATTTTTCCCATGGTGTCAACTTTGAACTGTTTGTTATACTACATAGAACGAGCACATTTTGAATACTTTGGCTCTGATCAGCTCCAAGGGAAAAAATCCTTATATTTATCAGAATATCTTATTGACATGGCAATGTTTCTCTAATCTTTCATCGAAACACCTCACAAAATTAAGTCTATCTAAGGGCACACACCGTGAAATTTTCGAATTCAGAGCACGGTTTTAACGCTGAAGCTTTTGACAAAAGTTTCATTTCAAACTCTCATGCGCAAGGCTTTGGAGGAAAGGTTCAACAATGTTTGATTATATACGCCCGTTCCATTTTACTTAATTTTTGAGTAGGAATGAATGTGTATCTCTTTTTGTCGTACAAATAGTCTACTTAATTTTTCTTAAAAAGTGGATCAACTCAAAAACTTAGTTGATCCACATTTTAGAAAAATTGAGTAGAATTTGTGTGCGAAAAGAGACAGCAATCAATCCTACTCAAAAATTGAGTAAATTTGAATGGGTGTGTAGAGCTTTTAGGAGGTTGTGCACGGCCGTTGATCCTATTATTTTGTGTTTTTGACTTTTATTGTGAGCCATGTTTTGGTACCGTCCTTCTCACTCTCACGGTAAACTCGAAAACATTACTCACAGTAAAAGTTTTTTTTTTATAGCGTGCAAAGGCAGATTTTGACGTTTAATCGACACATAGTAACGCACCGTCTGAATCGAAGAAGAGTGAGCAAGAGGGAAACAGATAAATAGAAACCAAACCATTCTTTCATTTATATGTGCTGGATAAAGACCATTAAACGCCAAAAAGGTCTATATGGCAAATTTAAAGTTAACCCAAGAGCGGGCCGACAGTGAGCATACAAGTTCTTTTTTACCACAGGCCATCTGAGTTGACAGTATAAGGAAGGAGAAGAAGATAAAAAAATATGTCAATGCAAATTAGAAAAAAATGAGTGTTCTTTGTCAGTTGAACAGTTAAAAATAATTAAACGCAACCATGAGTTATTTTGTTTTAAGACCTCAACCAAATTTTCCCGGAATTTCAAAATTTTCAGGGAATTCCTGGGTTTTTCTCAGTAATTTGAAATACACTGTTTTTTTTTTCAGTTTTCCCGGAATTCCCGGTGGGTGACAGGGTGTATAACAGAAAAAGCTGAACTAAAGCATCCTACACGGTAAGCTTCCTTTACCCATTAATAGGTACGATTTATTATTACTGTTATTCCTCCTGTGGGAATTTTTACCCATTTTACTGAAAAACTGCTTCCACCCATTTAAATTGGTAGACGCAGTTTTTCAGTAAAATGTGTAAAAATCCACTGGTGGAATAACAATAATAATAAATCGTACCCATTAATGGGTAAAGGAAGCTTACCGTGTAGGGTATCTTTTTATTTTAATATTTTACCCAGTTTCCATAAAATCCACGTTTTTTAACAATGAGTACACCTAACTTAAAATCGTATATATCGTAGGTTTACCCAAACTTGGGTTTAAACTCGGTTATTCAATTTCGTGTAGTTGTCATTTTTATGAATTTGGGTTAACTTTACTCAATTTTGGGTAAATCTGAATGAGCGTGTAGCTCATCGATCAGTCCAACTGTACACACCTGCGTCGGTTCCTAGTTGGCATTGACGGCATCGTTTTTATGTTACAGACTGAAAGGTGCTTACGGCATTTTCGTTGGAGTGACATAAAATGAGAAAATCCGCCATGTTTCACGTGCATGATTATGAGATTTTTCAAACATTCTGCAGTAGTTGTCAAAGATTACTTTGCTGAGCACTGTCGTAAACAATCAAATTACCAAAAATCAATAATAGTGGTGTTTCAATAATGTTTTTCTGCTATAGTGAGGTGTATGTCATCTTCCAAATTGTCTTAAGTTTATTTTTGCTATCCTTTTTTTTTTGATCCGTTCGTGCTTGTGTTAATAATGATAATTCCGTACGGTAATTAGAAAAACATTTTTTTTGCGGCTGTATACTAGTAATCGGTAATGCTCGAGTATAACGAGTTAAATTTTCCTATCGATTGTTGAATAACAAGCTTTTTAAAAAATACGTTTATAAGCCGTGGTTATGAGATTACCTTGTAAAATAGCTCCTGGTTAATTCTTTGATAAAGATCGATCTATTAATAAACGATAGGCGATATATATAAAAAATAAAATAACAGAGAAAGGAATATTTCATTTTCCGAATCGACTATTAATTTTCGATATTTTTGTGGATCGATTTGTTGGACTCGATTTTATTTTCGATTTAAATTTCCAAAATCCCAATTTCTAGTAGGTAGCAGTGGCATGGAAAAAAAAAATTCTAGACACAATAGTCAAAAGGTTGAAACTATCATTTGTAAACAATGGCATCTAGCGTATATTTTTTTTGGAATATTCTTACTCCCACAAGCAAAATAGCATCAGAAACAGATACAGGGACTAGTACAGGGAGTTATTACCTTCCCGTCGGTAGTAAATATAGTTGTTAGAAACCTGGCATTTCCAGGAAACTTACGTGTGAAGTCATTGTTTACAATTATTACTCTCGACCTGTGGACGATTTTGTCTAGATTTATTGTATGTATTTACAGGTTGCTGTGATTTTAATTTTATTTGAATGTTTCAGCTGGTTACTGCGATATGTTTGATTCCTCAACAATTTGGTCATGAATACCTTTTAGTTGGCAAATTGAGGACCTATTTTTGGAATTAATAGTAAAAGTTGACAAAGGTCTTAATGATATGCTTCACCATTGCTCATTGGCGCTTGATGGTACGAATCTCGGTAACCTTCAACGTTCTTGTATTAAAGTTTAATAATGTGTGTACAGCATTGCAGCAAACGAGTAACGTTTGGCATTCTAAATGATTGTGGATTTTGTGATCCAGCTCTACAACATGCCGACGCAAATAGGTCATGATGGTTGTCATTTGTGGATTCTACTACTACCTTAATTAAACATACGCTAGCTGCTGGATTAACTGGATCAAAAACTAGCTCTTCATTCCGCTTACGATCCCAGCTCAAGCTCCATTGCACAGAAATCCCGTCCGCCATTCTCCATTAATAAATAACTCATAACCGTTTCGCAACGCACCATCACTCTCCACGTGGAACCACTTCGTCATGGTTCAACCCTTCCACTCGAGTCGATTGACGCTTTTCATTCTTTAATTTCCCTTCACAACTAAACCGCTCACCTCACCTCTCTCCCCTCTTCGGAATCAACCCATCATCAACCGGAGATGGTGGAAGACAATCAGGGCACAAGAAGGCAACCCCCCCCCCCCACTCGGTGATTGAGCTTGAGGATTTTATAGGCGTCCGCTGTACATCCTTTTTTCCACCATGAAACACAAACAACCGTCATCCGCCGACGGGGGCGGCTCCCCTCACCCCAAACCAAATCTCCACAAACCCCAAACACAAACACCAACACACCGACCTGGCCCATACGAGACTCGGTCGCTACTTTTACTGCTCATATTTAATTCAGCCGATCCTTTCAGCTCAAGCGGCGGAGCCCAAGCCGGTTTAAAAATAGTCCTCTGCCAAGTTTAGAGGTTTGCTTTCGACTTCGGGCCTCCACCCACCTCGTCAGCCACATTTCCCGTGCATCCTTGCTCCTCGTACACACATGTCTGGAGAGATTGCTGAGCCATACATACGAAACCGGGGCTCGAATCTGGAGTTGGAAAGTTAAAGTTCTTGCACCCTCCGCGAGAGACCACAGTGACGTTGGCGTTTCAGGACACACATTCAATCTCCCCGTCTCGGGTTTATGGCAGCCAAAATCTATTTGGATTTTTTTTTAAAGAAAATAGACGAAACCCAACTGAAGATTGTCATTAGGGGTTATGCAGCTTACGACACATCCAATGACGCTGGAATGATGTGGAGCGGAGCGGGCGGATTTCTGTTTGGCCAAGACTTGTGAAATGCCGGTGCAGTGCTCCCCCTGTGTAGACGTGGAATAACGACGATTTGCGTCACAAAATCGATACAAGAGCCGAGTCGAATGAGGTGATGCCGAACACACCTCCCTTGAGGAAATCACCGTACAGTTCGGTTCCATTTAGTCGACAGTTTCGGTGGATGAATTTCGCTTTTTTAAGAGACGTCTCCCGAACCATCCGTCTAACGGCAGTGCACTGTAGTTCAACACACCCCTGGTCGACGCGGGAGGCCAAGGGACATGACCACGACCACCAACGGTTGCTAACGATTCGGCTCATTACAATTTGTGCATGTACGAACGCACGCAGGTGGTGTAATGGCAATGGGATAATGCAGCTTAATCTTGTTAATTTTAGACCATTGCGGTTGATGGAAGTGGATGGAAATTTGGCTGTGTAATCCAGAAGAAGGAGTAGGTAGGGCAAAAAATCACTGAATACATATGAAGGTAGGTACATAAGTGAACGGCTTTCCTTTTGACGTAGACTGTGACTTACTTGTCGCTTATTGTCTTGCGTCTTGTCTTGTCAATCAGACCATGGCCAGCCTCTGCTGCACACAGAAGTTGTGTGCAGTTGTACTTCGGTGTCTGAGAAGAGTCCGCAGGTCACCTTCTCCTTGATCGATCCACCTTGCTCGTTGTGCGCCTCTTCTTCTTGAACTGACGAACCCGTCAGTTTGTTTTCGAAAACCATTTTAACAGGACTTACAACATTGCCTAGCTCATCATAGTCAACCGATTTTAGCAATGTTTACGATGGGAAGTTCTTCCAGCAATCCTGAACAACAAGGCAATTTGTATTACAAAACTATGGGTACTCCAAATCATTATGGAGTTCGTATCTTGGGTGCCTTGTGGACAGTACCGAGGATTTTCAAAATATGGTGCAATTCGTGGTTCATTCGCCTCCTCCAGATTTCGTCTCCCATCTGCACTCCACCGTAGATCGTACGCAGCACCCTCCGTTCAAATACACCAAGCACTAGCAATGTCCATGTTTCGTGGCCGTAGAGAACTATCGGTCTAAATAATGTCTTGTAGATGGTCAACTTTGTGGTTAGGCAAACTTTGTTCGATGCTAGCGTCCTTTGGATTCCAAAGTAGGCACAATTTCCAGCCATTACGCGCCTTTGTATCTCTCTGCTGGTGTCGTCATCGGCGGTCACCAAATGAGCCCAGATATACGAATTCGTCTACTGCCTCGATTTCATTACCATCGATCTGAACTCGTGGTAGGAGGCTAAAATTGTCTTTTCGTGAGCCGCTTCTTTCATTCATGTAGTTTGTTTTCAAAGCATTAATCACAAGCCCAATCCTACCAGCTTCAGCCTTAACTCTGATTTACGTGTCTGCCATCGTCTCAACGCTACGTGCTACGATATCAACGCCGTCGGCGAAGACAAATAGTTGGACAGACTTCCTGAAGTTCGTGCCACTAGTGTCTATTCCAGCTCTTCGAATAACACTCTCCAATGCAATCCCAACTAACAACAAACCGTCATAATTAGTTGCAGCAACTTGATTGTGACCTAATTGAGTCACATTGAAGTAACCTTTACTGGTATGCAACAAGTGTGCAGCTAGGGACGTTAAACAAAAACATTTCGAGTTTGAATGGAATTTGCAATTGATTGAATATCGTCAGCCCAGAGTTTGTGGTCTTTCATGAGTGTCGCTCGAATGGCTGTGGTGATTACTCTGTTTACACGTTCAATGTTGTTGACTTGAGGATGGTAAGCCGATGTCAACGAGTGATTCAGCCGGGATAGGTTTCAACCGATTCTATACGGATAGGTCCATGGACCCAACATTAAAATTTTCTGTCAATATCCGGCTTTTGAGTTACAGAGGAACTCTGCAAACTTGTTCAAAAATAACTCTTTTAACTAGATAAAATATTGAACAAAAATGGTTACATACTCAATGATAATCTAGATCATCCAAAATGACTTTGAGTTCAGATCTTAATGTTGTACATGTACATGGTCGATAAGAAGGTTCAGAGTGTTTTGACCGTAACTCTTAGTTGTATAAGCTACAAAGTAAATCTTGATTGTATTGCTCCTAATACCTACGGTACTCCAAACCATTCTTGAGTTCTGAAGTTGATGTTTTGCATGATCAACTAGATGAATGACGAGGTCACCATAGTTCTTATGAGTAGCAACAGCTCCATTTCCCATGGTGTTAATGATTAACAATACGATTTGTACTACAAAACCATGAGTACTCTTCCAGAGTTGGGAGAGGTCTCAAACCACCATACAATCATTGCCTTCAAAAACCCCCACATGCCAAATTTGGTTCCATTTGCTTGATTAGTTCTCGAGTTATGCAAAAACATTGTGTTTCATTTGTATTCGAGGGAGGGGAGGGGTCTCAAGCAATCATAAAAACCTTCCCCAGCCCCAAAAACCATAGTTTTTTAAGCCCTCCTGCCCCCTTCAAGAGGTAGAGGGGTCTTGAAATATCATAGAACCATTTCTTGCCTCCACATGTCAAATTTGGTTCCATTTGCTTGATTTGTTCTCGAGTTATGCTAAAAAAAATTGTGTTTCATTTGTATTATAGAGGGGGAAGGGGTCTCAAGCAATCATAAAAACCTTCCCCAGCCACAAAAACCATAGTTGTTTAAGCCCCCTGCCCCCTTCAAGAGGTTGAGGGGTTTTGAAATATCATAGAAAAATGTCTTGCCTCCAAAAAACCTCCACATGCCGAATTTGATTCCATTTGATGGATTTGCTCTCGAGTTATGCAAAAAAATGTCTTTCATTTGTATGGGAGCCCTCTTTTTTTCATCAAGAAGGAGGTTCTCAAACCTTTCTTGACCCCAAAAATCCCTGCATACACATTTTCATGCCGATCGGTTCAGTAGTCTCCGAGTCTTTAAGATTTCGAAGGGATAGTGCGGCATTAAGTTATTCAAAATACGTCATTTCAATATGCTGTCTAAAATCAGCGTTTTGGAAAATAAATCGTGACTTGTGAAGCAGAACCGAAGATGTTCTAAATATTATTTTCGAGAATCTATGAAGTGACAACTAGTCAAACGTTTATCATTCTAGAAATTTCTCAAAAATACAATTTTCAAACTCTAACATATATGCAATTTTAAGCTCGATGAGCTCAAGATAGTTTCGGTAACTCGATAGCATCTTCAAAATCAAAATGGTGTATATAAAGCTTTACATGCGATGAAAACGTTTGGCAATTCAAAAGCATTCTGTAAATCCTAGAACAGGTCTATTACAGTCTAAAGATGTCCCGTGGAGCTATTTCAACTCATAAGTACGGTGAAGACATCGTTAATGTCCTTGTTAATCATCTAGAGCATCATGATCTGAACTCAAGGATAGTTTGGAGTACTCTCATATGCCTAAAAAGGTCTCATGACATCTCATGAACTTTTTCTCACCCCTACGTACTGTGAATATATCGTAAATAGCCTTGTTGATCGTGTGGAACATCAAAATTTAAACTCAAGGGTAATTTGGAGTACCTCAGGTGTTCTATAAATACTGTGATATGTCTAGTAAAGTGTTGTGATGTCCTGAAGGGCTATTGAAAGTCATAAGTTCGGTGGAGGCATCAAGTAGAACATCAAGATCTAAATTCAAAGATAGTTTGGAGTACCATAGGTATGCTAGAAATACTGTTTCATGTATATTACAGTGTGATGTTCTGTGGAGCTATTACAACTCATACGTACGGTGGAGACATCGTTTATAACCTTGTTGATCATCTAGAACATCAAGATCTGAAATCATCAATAGTTTGGGGTACCATAGATGTTCTGAGATTACAATCACACGTCTAAAACGGTGTAATGATATCTCATAAACTTTTTCTCACCCATATGTACAGTGGAGACATCGTAAATAGCCTTGTGGGTCATATAAAATATCAAGATCTAAATTCTTCTAAGCTCAAGGATAGTCTGGAGTACTTCAGGTATTTGAAAAACAAACTATAACATGTCTTTTATAGTGTTATGATGTCTCATGGAGCTATTTCAACGACGGATAGCCTTGTTGATCATTTAGAACATCAAGATCTGAACTCAAACCTAGTTTAGAGTACCATAGGTGTGCTAAAAATACTGGAACAAGTCTATTACAGTGTAATTATATCCCATTAGACGATTTCAACTCATAAGTACGATGCGCTAAAAGCTTTAAAAGCCTTGTTCAGCATGCAAAGTATCAAGATCTGAACTCATGAATAGTTTGATAAACCGTAGATATCTCATGAAATTTTTCTCGCCTATACTTACAGTGGAATAATCGAAAACCCCCTTGTTGATCATGTGGAATCATGATTTGAACTCAAGGATAATTTGGCTTACCTAAGGTGTTCTAGAAATACTGTTACATGTAAAGTACAGTGTTGTGATGTCCCAAGGGGCTGTTTCAACTCATAGGTTCAATGGAGGCATCATGTAGAACATCAAGTTCAGAACTCAAGGATAGTTTGGAGTACCATAGGTATGCTAGAAATACTGTTGCATGTATATTGCAGTGTAATGATGTTCTGTGGAGCTATTGCAACTCATATGTACAGCGCGGACATCGTTATTAGCCTTGTTGATCATGTAGAATATCAAGATCTGAACTCATGAATAGTTTGGAGTACTATAGATATTCTAAAAATACTGTCATACGTCTAAAACGGTGTAATGATATCTCATGAAATTTTTCCCATCCATACGTACAGTGGAGACATCGTAAGTAGCCCTGTGAGTAATATATAATATCATAATCAGAACTCATGGATAGTTTGGTTTTTTCAGGTATTTAAAAAAATACTATAACATTTCATTTACAATGCAGTGATGTCCCATGGAGCTATTTCACAGGTAAACAGCCTTGTTAATCATGTAGAACATCATGATCTGAATTCAAGCATATTTTGTAGTACCTTAGGTATGCCAGAAATACTAGAACATGTATATTACAGTGTTTTGAAGTCCCGTTGGGCTATTGAAACTTATATATACGAAAAAGCCATTGTAAATCACCTTGTTGATCAAAGCAATCAAGATCTATATTTAAGGATAGCTTAGAGTACCGTAGGTGAACTCTGAATACTGTAACATGTCAGTTACAGTGTTATAATACCCCGTGGGGCTATTCCAACTCATAAGTATGGTGAAGACATCCTAAATAGCCTTGTTGGTCATGCTGAACATCAAGATCTGTATTCCTGGATTTTTGTTTGGAGTACCGTAGGTACTCTAGATGTTATGTTATATATCTTTCACAGTGTTATGATTTTTGTTGGAGTTTTTACAACCAATAAATACGGTTGAGACATCGTACTGATCTTGTTTGATCAACATAAAGATAGATAATGTATATATTTTTTTTTCAGGAGGGACTTTAACCAATTGGTCATTTGTCCCTTATCCCAGGCTGATCATTGTTTATATAGCAACTCGGTGTCTTTCAGAAATTAGAACAGCCTTTTTTTCAAACGGCAACGATAAAACCTCCTCAAATGTTACGCTAGAACCCCAGTTCAAACATCCAGAAATGTACAATTGGCATCAAGATATGAACTCAACCATTGTTTGGATGGTTTAGAACAACTAAGAAAATACAGTTAAAAGAAAATTTTATCCTTTTAATGGTTTTATTATTTGTTCAAGCATGCAGGCCACAAGTAATGTTAAAATGCGGTGTAGAAAAAATGCATATTGAATCAATTTGTGATTATCTGTCAAAATCATATCCGGAACTCCGTTTTTCACAAATTCAGAGAGTGAACAAGCCAGCCTTTGGTTCTCGGAACGGCTGGACGATAACGAACTTACTCAAGACGTTTATGGCCACTAATAGACAAGAGCTCATACTGTAGTTCCAGTTCCGACTTCGATGGATCTCGCTAAGAAGTTTGCCGATGTTCAAGATAAAAATTGTACTCTTATGAATCTTGAGTGCCCATCGTGAAAAGTTCGAACTTCCGATTAACCAAAGAAGATTGCGACTTCATCGTTCAAGACTCCC
The DNA here is from genome assembly GCA_034211315.2 of Aedes japonicus. Lineage (NCBI taxonomy): Eukaryota > Metazoa > Arthropoda > Insecta > Diptera > Culicidae > Aedes > Aedes japonicus. Next base: position 10,204 of record JASCZW010008448.1, read on the forward strand.
CAACCGAGCATTCTATTTCCATCGCTGCGTAGCGTCTTTGAGTCCGGGTCAGTTTCTGGCTGAAATAGGTGATCAACCTTGTATCTCCGTCTTGTTGCTGAACTAAAGTTGCTCCAACGGCTCGAAGTCTGGGTGAAGTCCGAGTTTCCTAAAATTCGTGCCTAATTTGTGTGATGAGTTATCAGCCTCTTTGGTCCAAACTATCGTTTCGTTCTCCTGCGTTGACAGGTCTGTAACTGGCGCAGTTATTCGGCTGTAGTCCTCTATGAACCACTGATAGAAACCCGACAAACCCATGAGGCCTCGAATAGCCTCTTATTTCCTTGTACGATGTAAGGTCTTCATCGTACTTATGTGGTAAATCTTAGGTAAACTTAAAAAATAAAGCAAAGATTGTTCCAACCAAAATAGCGGACTGGCGATTGCAATCAATGGAATTGTTTGATATAGCCAACCAATTTGTTGCAGTCAAATGAAAATTACTGCTACAGCTCCTTTAATTTCCATTCCATTTATTTCTTAAACTTAAAACTGCCCTATGCAAAGGATATACCATAAGGTCAAAGGCAGTTAACGCTTGCATCCTTGGTGGAAACTAAAAGTACCCGGTGCTCTGAAATTCGTTTCCGTCCATCGTTATGTAGGTCTTATTGTTCATTATGACTTAGGCTTGTTTGTGACAAAATCTGAACACCCCTGAATACACACATCTCTGGAAATACTTCATAAACGCGTGAAATATTTCGCAGACTGATGAACGTATGTCCGTTCATTGTGTAACATCAATTTTGTGTATGCTACAAACTTTGAGATCGAAGATGGCGTCGAAAGAAAAGAAAGTGCGAAAAGCAATTGTGTGCGGTCGCAATGGAAATCCGGATCTGTCAGTAAGAAAACTAGCAAATAAGATTGGTTTTCCTGCAAAAACTGTCTAAGGCCTGTACTCGAAATAAATGCACCAGACAAAAGTTTTCGCCAAAAATTTATTTTAAGTCGGATTTTCTTGAAACTTTCAGGAAATGAATTTATACATATGGTTTATGTTTCGGCATAATAACTTTATTTAATTTCCTTTCCATCGCTGAAAACCCGTACCTTTCCTTTAAGACCCCTCGTTGCATTTTGTGCAATGGTGTAGCCGATCTTTTTGGTCACTTTCATCCATTCTTTCTTGAATTCCAATGCATTCCTAAACACCTTGGACGATTTTCGAACTTTGGCCCTCATTATGACACAAAATCTTTCCACCGGACAAATCTCTGGTGAATTTGGTGGGCTGGCGGTTTTTGGATCAAAACGTGATGTAGAAACAAAAGCGTGTCGCGATTACGGACCGGCAGATTCCGTGAACAAAACAACTCTGTACCAATCTCAACGTCGATCGCGCGTAATGGCATGATGCCAGGTCCGGCCAAAATAATGTCTCGCCTCCGTGGGACCGCAGGAAGGGCTACAGACGCTTCTGGAGGCACTCGGTGTGGTAAATTTTACTGTTGAACGTACCCGTTGTAATGTACGGCTTACTCAGTTTACCGCATTGGCATATGGCCTGCCAGAGCAAGTATTTTTGGTGAACTTGTCCACCTTCTTCTTCCTTATGTCTTCCGGAACATCAAACCGTGATTTGACAACGTAGAACTCCAGCCCCGGTATCTGCTTTGCGTCTGCCTTGATGTAGGTTCCGTCATTTGGCCTCCGTGTTTTGTTGACCACGCCGGTTCGGTGCCTTTTGGACCTTGAATACACAAAGCCCAGCTCGTTTCATGGTTTGCTGAACAAACTACGCGGAACACCTTGTCTTCAGAGCCGCGTCACGAATCGAAAGGTTCGGATTACACTTGAAATAACCCAACACCTTCCGGGCCTTCACAGGGTCAGCTGGCTTCGATTTTCTTCCACTTCCAGCCCGCCGCTCGGTCGTCTGAGACTACTTAAACGATTTTACCACCAGTTGTCTTACGGTCCATTTCATAGTCGAAGTCGGATTTTCCATGACGGCGCGCAAAATTCTCCGGCGATTTTCTTCTTGTTTCGATGACATCTCAATAACCACTGAACCGAAATTTTGCACATGTTCAGAAATGTAGCACATGTAATTAATTCACTCCAAACTAGTTATACCCAGATTTTCATCAATTTTTACCCACGGACAAAAAAGTTACACACCTCAAGAATTTGAGTTTCATATTTTAAGCATTTGGAAGACATTTCTGGAAGTTTCAAGAGCTCCACAATTGAAGCCGAGGAAGGATAGCGACCAATCAAGAATCAACCCCGGTACTCGGATCTTTTCGAAGCACCGGTGAGCATTCTGATCGACGAGTTCCAGCGGCTCGTCAACCTCAAGTCGGACACAACGATGATCGAACAACCATCAAATTCGAAAAATTCGATCCACAGCATTTCGGAGAAGAATCCCGGCGTCCAGCAACGTCCACTGAAAACGGAAAGTAAGTCCATCTCTCGTACTCCCTGCTGGCAAACCCGAAGCCAAAGAGATTTTCGTAGACGCAAGTATGTGATGATCACCATCAACGACGTCGCTAGTTCGCAACAACTGGATTCCGCAAGCGATGTCACGGTAATTTCCAAAACAACGTGGCAAGAACTGGAACAACCTAAGCTGACACCATCGTCGAAGGAAGCATCCAACGAATCCGGTGGACCACTCGCTCTCATCGGCGACTTCCATTGTGAAGTCACCCTCAACAGCATGGTCAAGCGAGGCCAGTGTTTCGTGACGTCATCACCGGAACTCAACGTGCTCGGAATTGATTGGATAGACCTGTTCAATCTATGGTCGGTTCCATTTGATATGCTCTGCAGTCAAGCCGCAGTTTCGAGGAAATCACAGCGCAGCTTCAAGCCAACCATCTGCGGGCGGTTTTCAACAATTCGCTGGGACACTGCACAAAGACGAAGGTACAGCTAACGTCAAACCGGATCAAGCCACTCCAGCCGCTCAAGCGAAAGCAGCCCAGCCAAACCATCGATTCAACAAGAAGCACGAAGCATTTTCGAGACAGTTTGCTTCCGGTGATTTCGTGTATGCCCAAGTCCATCAAGGCATTTCTTGGCATTGAGAAGCCGCTACGGTCATCGAGCGTGTCGGAAGAGTGAACTACAACGTGTTCCTGCAAGATCGACAACGGCTGATCCGTACAGATCCAACTGCAAGCCAATTGTCCGTATTCGTCGACGGATTTGGCCTAGAGCATACCATCTGCAGCCGTTCTAGCAGTGGGACCAAATCCAGCACCTAAAGAGGAGCTGGAAATTGGCGAGCCGCAGTACTTTTTGAACAACAGCAATGAAGAAGATAATCCACAACTGCCAGATACAGTTCCAATCCCAGTTCCGACTCCAAGCAGACCCCAACGACAAATGACTTAAGGAAGGTTGTTCCATTCCGAGCAATCGCAGCAACCACTAGCTGCGGTTACAGGGTGCGGCGGAATTAATGCGATTTTTTCTGTTTCTTTCAGATCCATTTTCAACATATTCAAGTAATAATATCAAGGGACGTTCATTAATTACGTCACGCAAAAATTGACTTTATGACCCCCCTCCCCCTTGTCACGTTTTTGTATGGACCTTCAAATTTTCGTATGGATCGTCACGTTTTCTCAATCCCCTCCTCCTACTGCGTGACGTAATTAATGAACCTTCCCAACATTTCCGAGTGCAGTTATCTTTACAAAGTCCTTTTAAGCAAATTTATTCAATGCTCTCCAATTTTATTAATAACATCCGACGCCGGAAGCCAGAGCATGCCAGAGCCGACATTGACTGCCATGTGCGTGTTATGGTTGACTTCAGGGTTTTCAAACTAGGGTCTGATGTTTTGCAGGCTCGTGTTTCAACATATGCCCAAATCGAATAATCCAACGGATTAAGATCTAGACTGCTAGTGGGCACAAATCCTTCGGCCAAAACTTCATGTTATCGTTCAACCATTGTTGGGTTCGATTGGACATGTGACACGGCGCTTCATCCTGCTGTAGGACAACGTTTTGGTCCTCGGAAAAGTTGTCCTTCACCCAGGGAAGTACTTGGTCCTTTAAAATACCGATATACACTTCGGTATTGATTTTAACTCCAGCATCAATGAAAACAGGCGGCATTTTCAAACCGTTGGACGCCATCAAGCCAAACATCATGACACCAGCCGGATGTTTGGTTTGAAATTTGAATTTCACTTTTTCCGGAACGTTCTCCATTTTCTGCGGTGAAATGAACCGGTCCGTGCGGCTGTTGTTTTCATCGGATTATCATTTTTCCTTCTCTAACAAGGAAGGCAATCTCCTGGAACGAGTCACTCGTAGTTCCTTGACCCTGTCCGTAATCAAGTGGCGTTAAACTCTGGCTCTGGAAGATGCATGCAGGACTCTTTGATGATTCTCCGCATGGATTTCTCCGAAATATTGGCTTATGGAGCGCACCGGGTTGCGAGCAATTTTTGCACGGACCGATTTGATCACGTTTGGCGTGCGTGCAAAGCGCGGACGTCCGCTTTCCGGCTTCCGCTGCTTAGGACCATCCTGCAGGGACTTTTTTATGCGATAAACTGTTGCCAACCTTGACAATCTCTTTCGGCTTCTTCTGGGCGAGCAACAAACTGGTGATCACTCCTTTCTCGAACATTTTGACGAATTTGCAATAAAACAAATAGAATGTTTGGATGCAGCATTTGAAAATAAACATAAACAAATACACTTTCGACAGAAATTAGCCACTAACTACACGAATGAACCCAATACTCTAGTTTGAACATTTTCGCATTATTTTCTGCTGCACCCTGTAGGTAAAATAATTGGATTCCATTTGTTACCGTCAAGCTGAGTACAGTCAAACTTTAGTTACCCCTCAAGAATCTAAGTTTCATTGCTTGAGCATTTGGAAGACATTTCATTTTCTGCATGTACCTTTAGCAGTTTCTTGTAGGTGATTGCCTGCACAACAATGTCCACCTTACCCAGGTACTTCTTCATCGTTTGGCTGGTTCCGCTCGATCCAAGGCGCAGAAAGTTGGGGCCACCTTGCCCTCGGTCTTCCTCTTCAGCTTCTGATCGGAACCCGGCTTTCGAATGATGCTCTTGCCTTTCTCCTGAAGAGCGAGGATGTTGTAAATGCCTATCAGGTATACCCGATGGACTCGAAGTGCCTCACGATGTCCAACTTCTTTGCTCCGGAGTTGGCAGTCGAACTTTGTTACTTGACTGGTTTCGTCATGGCTACTGCGAATCAACTTATAGCACTGTCAAGTTTTGTCTGTTCACAACAGAGTTGCTACGATTGGCGATGCATAGTGGAAAAACCCGATAAAATCCGTCAATTTCTTCAACACATTCGTTACCTTCCTCTTAAAATAGCAACAATATCTCTTCCAGCACAAACCCCAGTCAATCCCCAAATCATCGAAAATTGATTTGCCAATCCATCACTCTTCGTCACGTCCCCTGCTGTGGCATTGTTTGACATATATGTCAATTTTATCATTTATGATTATGCAATTACATACGCTCAGAACCGTTCATTTCCGATTCATGAAATTCATGGAGCATCTAAGCCAAACACAGTCGATAACCTGCCACGCATCGATTCTCTTCGCATAATTCCCCGGAATCGACCGACGGGGTAGAAATGCTCTAATTGAATAAAGATTATTCTCCATTCGGTATTATTCATCATTTTTCCTCCCACTGGTGAATGCAGTTCGAATGAAAAACAAACTCGTGCTGTGTTTCTATCCCAGTCGCCCTGTTTGCTGAAAGCTGAACGACGCAAAGATTCCGATGGGAAAATTCATTCCATGGAAGCATAGATGCTCTTTTAGACACATGAAAGATCTCTCAGAAAGACCCCGACATCAATCTGGGTGGGCGGCGCAAAAACACACATGCATGCCTCCCATAGGCGTGGGAAATGCCAAAGTTCACACAAATTCGGCCGAAAACTCAGTTTAATTTCATGCTTGCATACATGGCCGCAAACTTTTCCGATCCTGAAAATAGGTATGCCGACTTTCTCGCAAAATTTCAGCGTCCCTTGGAAACCTAAAATTGTTCCACTTCCTACACAATTTTCTCACAACAAGTAAATCTCCAATCGTATCGATCGAGCCATCGCAGCGTCGTTTGGCAGCGTCCCAGAGGAAGCATCCCACCTAAATCCCACAATCGTTCCGTTTTTCTTTCTTTTCTTTTCTTTTCCGGGAATGGATTTCCAGAGCTCAAATCTGTTTCTCGTTAGCGAGCACACGTAGCCAAATACACTTCACACACCAGTCTGGAGTTCCGTCGTCGGTTGCAAGTGGCGACTTCTGAGGTCCGCCCGAGCCATGCATGCATGTGTGCATTCCGGCTAGATTTTATTTGCAACCCAGAGAGAAAACGAGAAGTACAAAGTTGGATAGGATGATTGCCACCAGGCTCCGGTCCGCTTAAGGAGCTCCCGTGGGAGAAATCTATCTTTCAATTTTCAGTCTCCCGCCTCCTTCCAGGAACCAGGAAGATGGAACTAGCTGGATAGAACCAGGCAAAGTGACTCCTCTCGGCGGCTGCGGCTAATGTGGGATTGAAAGGGTTTTTCCGGGAAAATGATGCGGAGTTCCGTTTTCGTAAGCTTGTTTGTGGCCAGGTGAAACGCGGGGGAGGGCAGATCAATTCAATGAACTATTGCTAGGGTTGTGTCGGTGGTGGTGGCGGTTGCAATTCGGGGAATACGTTTGGAGAGACGTCACATGAGTTATGAGATGTTTTAATCGTGCATTAATAGTTTGGGAAGCCGCTTATCCTTGGGGGTTATTTGCTCTTTGGGGATTTGTAATGACAAATATATTCATAGTGTAATGTTAGGATCTAGCTAGGGCACTTGGCAACCCCAGCCGGAGAAATTAGATAAAGCGAAGGTAGATATTGAATATTTAATTCTATTTAGAGCATGTCCACCGGTGGGTGATAAGTGGGTATTAATACATATTGTCACATATTACGGCTCCTGCTGATGGATAAACGAATACTGTCTTATGAACTCCCACTATTCTTATAGTTGTGTTGAAAATAATTGCACTGCCGCTTTGTTCTTGAATACTGCATTTATGATTCATGTAAGTGTTTCTGGTTTCGCCAACCACGGGTTGATCCAACAACAATTTTTAGTAAAGTTAAAGATGTCTGAGCCTCAGTGTCAGCATCGTTACTATCAGGTTACGAAGGCTGGAAGCCAAGCTGTACAGGGTGCGGCAGAAAGTAATGCGAAAATGTTCAAACTTGAGTATTGGGTTAATTCGTGTAGCTAGTGACTAATTTCTGTCGAAAGTGTATTTGTTTATGTTTACTTTCAAGTGCTGCATCCAAACATTCTATTTTTTTTAATACAAATTCGTCCAAATGTTTGCAAAAGAAGTAATCACTAGTTTGTTGCTCGCCCAGAAGAAGCCGAAAGAGATTCCCAAGGTGGTAGGGCGCCATTTGGCAACAGTTTACCGCATAAAAAAGTCCCTGCAGGATGGTTCTAAGCAGCGGAAGCCGGGAAGCGGACGTCCACGCTTTGCACGCACGCCAAATGTGATCAAATCGGCCCGTGCAAAAATTGCTCGCAACCCAGTGCTTCCCATAAGAAAACTTGCAAAGGAAGCCAATATTTCGGAGAAATCCATGCGGAGAATCATCAAAGAAGACCTCCATGCATCTTCCAGAGCCAGAGTGAAACGCCACTTGATTACGGACCGGGTCAAGGAACTACGAGTGACTCGTTTCAAGAGTCCTTTCCTTATTGAAGAAGGAAAAAATGATAATCCTGTTTTCCGACGAAAAGCTTTTCAACATCGATGCTGTGGCCAACAGCCGCACGGACCGGTTCATTTCACCGCAGAAAATGGAGAACGTTCCGGAAAAAGTTAAATTCCAATTTCAAACCAAACATCCGGGTGGTGACTTCTCCGAGGACCAGAACGTTGTCCTACAGCAGGATGGACCGCCGTGTCACACGTCCAATCGAACCCAACAATGGTTGAACGATAACATGAAGTTTTGGCCGAAGGATTTGTGGCCCCCTAGCAGTCCAGATCTTGAACCGTTGGATTATTCGATTTGGGCATATGTTGAAGCACGAGCCTGCAAAACATCACACCCTAGTGTGAAAACCCTGAAGTCAACCATAGCACGCACATGGCAATCAATGTCGGAGAACTACGTCTGAAAGGCATGCTCTGGCTTCCGGCGTTGGCTCGAGGATGTTATCAATAAAAATGGAGGACACATTGAATAAATTTGTTTAAATGGACTGCACTCGAAAATGTTGATATTATTGCTTGAAAAAGTTGAAAATGGGATTTGAATGAAATAGAACAAATTTTCGCATTATTTTCTGCCGCACCCTGTATGCTCGCAGATCCGATGACTAAACAGCATGCTTCAAATCACATGATGTTTGCTAGTGACGCACAGTGGGACGAAATTAAAAAACCCGCATTAATCCACCGATGGTGAGACTGAACCCATCTTAAACTTCACCAGAATTAGGAATCATATGTGGCCAGTATGGTACTGGATACATATATTCATCAGAAATCCAGGAAGATCCAGGAATATTGAAAATATAACATATCGAATATTCTTGGATCATCCTGGAATTTCTGTTTATTAAATGAACTATTTGAGAATCCTGAAAACATTGTTCATTGATGTGATTAAAATATTGCCATTAATAATGCTTAGCGAACTGTTTGTGTTAGTTAGAAAAAAGGGTAAATTACATAAATTTTAAAAATTTCATATAATCAGTTCAAAGAATGAATTATAAGACAATCCTGAGCGTCAATTTTGATTATCAACATGGATTCAAGATGCTTAATAAGTACAAGTTTGTTGAAAATAGTAAATGGAGACTTTGTGTGATTTTCAAATATACTCGTTGCAGTTCAAAACCAGACCACTCGAGCTAATCGATGCTGCTCTAATTCTATAGAGTCGCATAGTGTGGCTAGTCCGCTGTATGTGCTATACAACGCTCCAGATGCGACACAATAGAATGCAAGCGGCATCGATTGGTGTGATTGGTCTTGTTCGGTTTTGCACTGCAACGAGTATATTGTCATCTCACAATTATGTGCTCTCAGGTATTGTTTTGGTCATATCTCCATGAAGGATTATCCAATCATAATGAAATTTTGACCAGTTATTTGAAAATTTTATAGCTTATGTACAACCAATACGTACAACAACAGCATGTGATCGGAGACTAAACTGTTTGATTACTATTATAATAGGCCGTCAAGTACTGTTTTGTTCAAATCTTCGTAACGAAATGTTCGAATGAAAAAAAAAACAATAGCGTTCTATGGGAATTCTGCACCTTTCAATTGCCGTCAACAGAACTGAAATCGTTTCACAGATGGCTGAGAAACCGATGTGACATTATTTGTAACGCACACACACACATACACACAGACATGTGCTCAGTTCGTCGAGCTGAGTCGAATGGTATATGACACTCGGCCCTGTGGGCCTCGGATAAAAAGTCAAGTTTTCAAGCGACCTTAATGCCCTTCTGTTGGTGTAAGAAGGGTAAAAAGTGGGACATGGGTATTTGCAGCGATACTTTTAGGTGTGTCCCATTGATGTCTTGCACAATATTTCTACATTTCTTGAGTACTTCAATTTTGTTTTAACAAATTTGATTTAAGGGGTGTATACACCTGGATAAAAAAATTAACTTTTTTATTTCTGGTTCAAATCGATAACCATGTATCAAAACATTTTAGATTAGATCGTTTCATGAATTTTTGTAGAAGACAAAAACTTTCTATCTCTTAACTGGACGAAGTTGTAGGGTGAAAAGTGAATGAAAAATGTAATACCCTCTTAAAACTCGTTTTTTATCATAACTTTTCTATTTGAATTTTGCCATTTTTAAATGTTCTACGAAGTTTCGCCGCAAATACCCATGTCCCACTTTTTTTAATTTCGTCCCACTGTGTGATGGTTTGAAATTCCGGAAAAAATCAGTACATCTGCTCTCAAATGAGATGAAAATAAAGACAACCTTAACGGACAGACCAACTTGTTAGTGAATTTGAATTCAGAAATGACAATATTCTCTTGATCAGAGCAACCGCTGAGTTTTGAAGTCATTGTTTTTCAATATCAATAATCAATTTCATCTAGGTGGGGATGATTTTGTGTATCAAATGAAGAAACAATGTTTGTTTCCTTGATGTAGAACTTGATGTATAGATTTTTAGGCTCAATTTTCTTAGTATTAGAAACAAATGGTTGAATTTCCCTTCTATCGAGAAATTTTACAAGCGATCAGTCCAACCTTTTTTATTGCTTCTTGATTCTGTCCTATCCCCAGGGTTGCCATATTATTTTTCGTTTTCATCTTTATATATTGCCAAAACAAATCTTTTTTATCTATGTTTAAGAAAATCAGTGCAAAAATCTTCACTTCAAACTTTGTGTTGTATAGCAGAATAGTAATTTTTAAGGTGCCTGAATGCTAATGCACTTCTTTTAAATAATTGCTATGGGCTTGAATGCAAAACGAAACAGATTTGTTTTGATTAGCCGACACAATACGGTCTTTTCAATAGAGCTTAAGGGAAATTATTGGCTTCCCTACATTGCACTACAGCAAAACGGATCTGCTTTTTACAGGAAAAATTTACAGGAAATTAGATACGAGGTATTTCAGTTCTCTGGGAAAATTGATCATTAAACTTAAACCCTTCATGCAGGCGTATTGACATGCTAATGTATAACGAGGTGGTTGTTTTGATAACCTAAAGTTCAAGGATAGCCAACTTCACATCGTTTGAGCCAAGAAAAACGCCAACATCTCTCGTTTGAAACATAGGAGTTTTCTTCAATAATTTTTTAGGTTATCTGATTCTTTCAACTTGATGTTCTTGCAGATGATTGCCGTCCTCAACTCACGAAACTAATTTTTGATGATCTGTTCCTCACCGCTTTCAAATAGTTTGGATTTTGTTTAGTAATAAAGTTGGACTCCTTTGAAGTGTGCAGTTTCTTGGGATCAACGCTTGATGCAGTAATCGGAACAGGATCAAAGCTCTTAATGATCAGTTTAACCAACGCAATATAGAAAACACAGTGTATCAAGTAGAAAACCCCCTTCTTGGTATCGTCGAGATTTCCGGAACAAAGCATTGCTGCTACTGATACCCCGACACATAGTTCCGACTTCTTATGAAGATGTTCGAGTCAGAAACTTCGAAATTTGTCAGGTGTTTTAGCATGGACTTCAGCTTACTGTACAAGTTCGGAAATCCCCTCTCTGAATTTGAGAGGGGAAAAAATCTCTTCAAAAAACAAAACCAAAGAAGGAGCTCTTTACATGTATCGGTCTAAAAATAACATGTTCCAGCATTGGAGACGAAACAACCAATGACTGAAAGTCTCAATAGCAAAGAAATAATTTGTTTGCAAAGAGTTTTGAAGAAACAGTGAGTGAAAGCATCAAAAGAAGTTGGCCCTACTATTGCCCAATCCCGTGGGAGTGGTGTCGAGGACAAAGTTGCGAACCTTGAAAAGAATAAATCAGTTAAATAATTAAATAACCCAATGAAACTTAACCATAGTGTCCTTGTTCATTTCGTAAAAGTTTGATGAAAGCCCCACTAAAAATAAATTTTATGCGATCATTTTTGGGTGTCTAATTTGTTTCGAGTACATTCTCGCATAGCTCCACCATCACCTGTAACATTTTGCAGCACCTTTGTCGGCTGATAAGCCACTTACCTTCCATAACTGATTCTCTATTGTTTCTCTCAATCGATGCATATCGAATATTAGGCGCAGTTCAAAAACATTGTTTTCCCTATGAGGTAAACCACCATCACATTTTGAGTAGCCCACACGGCATCTGTAATGTTGTTTTGATTCAGTTGCTTTGAACTGATTAGCAAATATTAAATTTTTTGTTTATTTTGCCAATGCAGTAAACCACCATTACACTTTGTTAATGGTCCCAATAGCATCTTTACAGTTGGTTTAAATTGATTCACACTGACTCTCAACTTCAATTTAAAACGGTTTCTTGTCCCAACTCTGTGAACCACTGCAACATTTTGCGAGTGGCCCCACTTCCAACCATATCATGGATTTAATTCCTGTCGAATCTGTTCACCAGTTTTGCTTATTTTTGTGTGCGAATCACCATCACAATGTATAAGTGACTCTAACCAAATTATGTCTTGGCTTAAATCAGTTCAAACCAATTCTTAAGTGAAGTTAAAGATAAAGATTTTGAAAATGTTCTATTGAAAGACGTTATGATCACTTGAGAACCTCCATACAACCTATTGGCTGCCATGAAAACCAGAATACGGCCAAATGGCCTCAGCTGTCAAAATCCACTGTGATGTCGTGGTTGGTTTTTGTTGCTCTTCTTTGGTCCGTTCTCTATTCTTCTGTTTCATTGAGCAGTGAATAATATCGATGAAAAAATTCTAGTGTTGCGGGAAATTTTGTTTGATAGCAAAATATCCAAAATAAATTAAGTTTTTCACAGCGTATCATGCTCCAAATCATATGGGCATTTGATGTCATGGTGAATATTGGCACGATTAGAACCGGGAATCATTGCGTCTCGGAGATTATGCGAGACTTCCGCATTTCAATTATTTCTTACATTTTAAAATTGCGATTGGAAAAATCACAGTTTTGCCAAAAAGACAATTTATCTTTGCAACGACCACTATAAAACGATTTGGTCATTTTGTGATTTCTCTTAATGCAAATATGCTGTTTTATGCAATTATCGGAGGAAAAATGTGTTAAGTTTGCGTGATACACGGTAAAAATAGTTCGTGAAAAATTTGTTGTAAGAAAAACTTTTTTTCTTTAGAAGTGTCCATCTTGCAATGTATAAAGAACTTTTAAATAATTATATTACCTTTAATCAAACAAAAATTCGTCTTATTCTAAGAGAGCCCCTTTTTGCAAATTGGCCTTAAATTTCAAAATATTTTTTTTGTGTGTAAGAATCGATTTTACAATTTTGACAATTTTTTCCATAAAAGCTAAGACAATTTTCTAAAAGGCACACCTATATCACTTTTTTGTTTGTCTTTTCCTTTTTGAGTTACGTTGATTAAAAAAAAACGATCAAAAAAACTTAAGCCATTTTCAAATGGCAGTCTAGATAAATTTTGAAAATACAAGGTATGCAAAGTTGCTTAAAAAGACATAGTCTACACACCCACAAAGTTTCATTACATTCTAAGAGGGTGCTGCCAACCACTGGATTTGATATTTGTCAATATTAGCTTCCCGTTGTCAAGTTCATGTGGACTTAATGCAAAACCAATGCGCGACTGTTATTAGCCGGATATGCTACAAAGTACAGAAGGAGCTGACAACAGAGTTTTCTTTAAACATCACATCAATGGATGTATAATCGGAGCAACGGAGCATTACCTTTCACCTTAATGCGTAATGACTAAATGCATGATGGGAAGATGATCACGAAAAGACAATGTTAGCCTCCTACCACGTTCAAATCGACGGTGATGAAATCGAGGCGGTAGACGAATTTTTGTATCTGGGTTCATTAGTAACTGCCGATAACGACAACAGCAGAGAGATAAAAAGGCGCAATATGGTTGGCAACCGTGCCTACTTTGAACTCCAAAGAACGCTAAGATGGAACAATGGGAGCGTTTTCCTTCTTGAAACCATACACAGTTTTTTCTAATATCTATACTCTAGATCTGCTAACATAAATTCATGTGAAATTTAGACTCTTATCCAAATTTGCTTCAAGCATCGGCTGTGAACGGTTATGTAGTTGCTATATTGCGCACTATTTTGCTATTGGGCATAGGGCGTTTCATATTGTTCCGGTAATCTCCCAAGTAGCACACTACGGTAATAATTAGTTGTAGGAACTTGATTATGACTTAGTAAGTCATATTTATGTTATCTCAACCAAATGGCAACAAGTGTGCTACTAGGGCTATTGTTTGGCAGCGTAAGTGATCGAGTGAGCACAGAAAAGGAAAACGAAACTGCTTCCCACGGCCGGTGGTCGCTTAGGTGCTCGGTATCGATTCTCCATACTCGCAGTGCCACCATACTCTTGAGTAAAGCCTGTCCACGTTAAATTTCGGACACTTTTCTTACGGTTTCTGAATTATTTAACTGATTGCTGAATTGTTTCACTCATATGACAGATGAAACTCTCCACTTAATTTCTTGGTACACATGTTCACATTCTTGTTGCGCAAACGCATTTTGTACGAAATCCGAATTTATCGGTACTCGATCTTGCCAAGAAACTAATGCCAAGCATGGGAAAATTCATTCACTCGAATGAGCACCACCGATATAAAATAGCAACCCTCGGTTGCTTATAGAATACCGAAAGAGTGTGATTTTTCCTATCGAATCCTCGAAAACAAACACTGTAGAAAGAATAAACGAGCAAAACAGAATCATGCGAAACAAATTTTCATCTAGACGTTGTATTGAATGAATACATTGCCACTGAACGCAAGCGATTTGAATACACCGAATGAGATTATTTTGACTCAGTGATTGCAATCAGCTGGAAGGAGCAGAGCAGAGATATGGTTAAAAATGACGCTTCATGTTTTTATGTTGGATTAGATTGCTTAACATCATGTTAGATCATTATTTGAAATTTTTAATGATGTTTAAGGTATGATTTGAAAAAATAAGTGTGATTCAATCAATCTCGCTCAGCTGAATCCAACTGAATGCGATCCTTAATGATTGAGCGGGTAAAAAACAGGCAACGAGAAATCGTCCACACTGCTACCGTCCGATTCATTCGCTGTACGATCAGCTGCCAGTTTTGCTCAATTTTGTTTTCTACAGATGGAATGAAAGCAGAATAGTAATGAACGGAATCGGAATAATTTAGATGTGGTAACGCTCACTTCTGAATGTTTATGCGTGTGAGTGAGAAATGAGCGCTAAGTGAACCGATTTTTTCCATGCTTAACTAAAACTACCGAAAAATACCGTGTTTTGTGTTTGCAAATCATTTGACCAGCGGTTTTTGATTTGGCATGCCATAGATGGTTGCGGTAAAAAATCGCAAAGTTTTGTCTTTACCGGAACTATCAATAAGGATGTGAACGAGAAAGAATGTCTGCAAAAGCGGTTGTTACCGTTATCAAAAGCCACGACTTTCCAGCTCTGTTTGGCCTCTTACCACTATGTAAAATCCATGCTGGAATGGTATAAGATACAAGAGGTCAAATACGTGCCAAAACAGCCAATCCACCAAACGGTCCAGAATTTCGCCAATAGGAGAAGTACTGGGTTAAGCGGAAACACTGCATAACTAAGAAGAAAGCAAATGGTACCGTTGATTTCAAGAGAATCTGAGAATATCGTACGGAACCTGATGGAAAATGACCACAGAAAGTTTGAGAATTTTACAGAGAGAAGGATTAACATCTCAATCAACTGTTTCTAATGTAGATATAACTCTATTGTTGTGAAACCATTTTTGTTGAATTATGTGAACATTTTATTGCTGCTTTTATTTTGGTGAATTTTGGCGAAATATAACGTGAACAGGTTTTAAGTAAACCATCTTCCTCTTTTGTGAGTGGCTCCAACCAAAGGGTTTCCAACAGCATTGATTACTTGTCATTTCCCCCAAAGTTACTCTGATTACTCAGTGCTTACAAAAGTTATTGTGAATTCATATGATTACTTATGGTTACTCATGATTATTTGATTACTTGATTAGTACTTATTATTACTTGCGTGATTATTTGATTACATTGCCTACAAAGGTTATTGTGATAACATATGATTATTTATGAATACGCATGGTTACCCATGATAACTTGATGATTACTTATGATTACATGCGTGATTCTTGATTAGTTCCCTTAAATTGGACATTGCTACCCAAAAATAGGGTTATTTACATGACTATTTAGGTTATCTTTTTCCACGGTGATCGTCAAAACCAAATGTCAAACCGTCAAAAAAAAAAAAATTGCAAGCAATTTCGAGCCAAATTTCATGTGTTATTTTTTAGTTTAAAAGTAATTGAGCTATGAAATGCTGGTTTTCATGTTAAAAATTAATTGTCGTGTCATACGGGTTTATTCGAGGGACAATCTGGTGACCCTAGATGACTAGGGTGGTAAGTGATCCATTTCAGTGATAACATCGTAATGAGCATGAAAACTCACGAAAGTTGAGCCGTCGAACTAATAGTTTTGATATGAAATTTAATT
This sequence comes from Aedes japonicus, assembly GCA_034211315.2. Classification (NCBI taxonomy): domain Eukaryota; kingdom Metazoa; phylum Arthropoda; class Insecta; order Diptera; family Culicidae; genus Aedes; species Aedes japonicus. The sequence goes on from JASCZW010008448.1 coordinate 26,456, forward strand.
AATACGGGATCTCTGGAAGACATTCCGTGGGCCACCGATGAGCAGGCTGCTGAATTGTTTATTTCCGACCTAAAATAAGCATGAGCATAAAACACCACGAAAACTGAGCCGTAGAAAATCATGTTTTGGGTACATAAACTGAATAATCCACAAAACGGATTTCTCCGGTGGACATTCCGTGGGCGAGATGACCAGGGTGGTCAATGTTTTACATATTTCCTACTTAACAAAATATTGTCCATGTAAAATCACTAAGATTGCGTCGTCGAAAACCTAGCACATAATCTGAAAAGTCATATGTTATCAGCTGTAATCACAATAACCCTTGTAATCACTGTGTCATCAAAAAATCACGCAAGTAATCATAAGTTATAATCAAATAATCATGAGTAACCATAAGTTATCATCAAGAATCACAATATACTTTGGAATCACTGAGTAATCAACTAATTTCGCAAGTAATCATGAGTAATCATCAAGTTATCATGAGTAATCATGAGTAATCACGAATAATCATGAGAAATCAAATGAAATAATCAGTAATCAGATTATTTTGGGGGAAGTGACAAGTAATCAATGTTGTTGGTAACTCCTTGATATATAGTGTCTGAAGCTTGGTCTGAAGTAGTGTACTGTATAGTTCGTCGGATGCGCTACATAGCGCATTACTTCCGACATAATATATAACTTATCGAACAAGTGTAAAATCAAAAGTCATTTAATTCAGTTTTCAATTGTTTGATTACCATTGATTATTTATGATTTCTTATGATTACTTATGACTACTTATGATTAGTAATGATAATTCATGATTACTAAGGATCGCTCCTGATTATTTATCGAATTATAACACTAGATTAATGATTAGTTATGATTACTAATGATTACTAAGGATGAATCACAATTACTTATGATCACTTCTGATTATAGAAGAATTTTCCATTGTGATGACCAAAGATTATACGATTACACACTTAGAAAATTTTAAAGTATTCGGTCATTTTTTACCGAACTTTTAACAGCTGAACGTTCGGTAATTTGATAGTACTATGGTAAAAAAAAAACACCGTTACTAGTCAAGTTTTACCGAAATCAGTTAAATTGGATTAGCGAACGTTCAGCTTTTGAAAATTCCGTAAAAAATTACCGAATACTGTAAAATTTGTAACGCATTCCTTCCTTTCCTCATTTGACCTGCATTCGTGCAAGGCCGGCGCCGGTCTTGGGTCTCAACCGATTCTTTGTGTAATAACTGAGTAGCAACCTCGGGCAATCAGTCATGCTCATGCTCTCAAGTTCAGAAGATTTTGACAATCACGTTTCTAATAGCTTCAGGGTTTGATTTTTTCTACAAGCTAAAATTATCCATTTTACATATCGGCACTGCAAACTGCCTCAATTCTTGGTTCACTGAAACGATTACTATAAATCGAAGGATCCTCTCTTATATCTGGTCTTGACTTGATACGTTGCGGATGCGTTTAGGTGAATTTGACAGTTTTTCCATCCGTTAACGGAACGCGAACGTATCTATGATGAACAAGCCTTAAGCTTCGTGAAAGCGCAGTTACAATTCGATTCCCAGCCTGTTCTTGGATTTTTTGCAGAGGAAAATTACTCGACTCCCTGGGCATAGGGTTTCATCGTACTTACCATACACATAAACTAATGCAACCACGGTACTGGCATCGAAATTTCTCAATTAATAATTGTTGATGTGCATTAAGAACACAAAGTAGGGCACAAGTAATAAGCTAACTTGTGAGCTTGAAATGCTTTGAGAAAAGAAAGAATAACGAGAGCCTTCCTTAATACATTCACCAACAATTTCCACTGGATTCGAAAGCAACAGCAGAATGATAACTGATTATGATAAACCGTGTCTTTGTCGCCCTTGGCGTCCTTGGCAGAGGATGATGTGTTCCCAGTAAGCCAACCAACCAACTGCAGAGACGGATAAACTTTCCAACTGAGTTTAATGGAAAAGTACTTACTGGTTGGTCTCGGCCATCAAGCACGGTGCTAGTTGAAGTGGAGCTGTTCCGCCAGACGACCGACCGGTAGAAACGGTGCAGCTAAATCATTATTGATAGTTCCGAGACGACGTCGACAAGACCATGAGGATGGTCCGGTTGCTGCCGGTGGGGGGAATTCTTGATTAATCGAGTTGTGTGGTGCCCACCTACACGGCAACGATGACGACGGGGAAGGCGAGTCCGGAGCCCTGACAAAACTCCCGTTCGGTCGTTAGACAAAACTGAAGTACACTCGGCGTGGGAGTTGCACATGAGCAAGTGCCAAAAAGTCTGTAATGAAATATGGCATGAGTAATAAATTTTGCCGATAATGTGAGTGCAGAATGGGCTCCAAAAGAGCATGGTCCAGGATCCTTGTCGGGATCAGCCTAATGGTGTTTCGCTGTCTGGCGAGAGACTCTGGAAAGCTTCTTGAGAAAAATTTGGACGCCGCCAACGTCGTTTTCGGGTTCCTTGTGTGTACTGAAGCCGATAACATGTCGTTCAATCCACATTCTCCACCCGCGAGAAGCAGGCCTTGGAAAATCGAAAAAGCTCTTCTCCTAGCTGCTCTGAGGCGATGGACCGTTTACATTTTTCCGACAGCATGGAGCTGCTGCACGCGCTTCTCTGCACGGCGTGGGCGTGTTCGCCTTGTTGCCAGGAAAACGGATCCCAAAGAGGAAGCTCATCATGTCAGGCTTATTTATCCTGAACATGCAGCGGCGGACAGGGGCGAACTGGCGGCGACACAAGGAAGACACACAGTTTCATCGACTTCAGTGAGCCAAACCCACGAGCAGAAAGCGACGTTGTGTGTGGGCAGGCCGATCCTCATGTTGGAGCTAATTTTCGGATAAAATAATTAGTATACGAATGAAGATTAATGTCCTCACGACACACGACATTACGCCGGCAATTTGAAACCACTATCCTACATGGCAGGCGGAGCGAGAGAGAGAGAGTTAAACGGAGCGAAGTGATGATGACGGATGGCTGAACGATTGAGTTGTGTTTTCGTGCCAAAAGTTGCGATTGGCGACGGGGGCCAGCAAAAAGGAAAAACTCGTCCTCGGAGCAAGATTGCGGTCGATTTCCCATCCGGATGATTGGAAGAGTCTCAACTTTCAGGAGCGTTCGGCTTCCGGCGGGAGATTGATTGGAGGGAAGTTTCGACGGGATTTCAATCAGAGAGGGCGCTGTTCGATCATCATGGGACGCTGAATTTGTTCCAGTCAGGAATAACACAGATGGTACCGTTTTTTGAGAATGATAAATGAAAACTACCGAACAGATTCTGGGAAATCTAAAAATACGGCCTGTCCTCACGATTATGTGGACATTTGAAAAAAAAATGCTACCCAAATTGTTGAAATTATTGCATTTTGTCCGAATGTTTTATAATAAGTGTTCCATAAATTTCAAAATAGAGCAGTTAAACGATGTGCTAGCGGTTCTAAACTCATTGAACTCCAGTGAGTCTTACGAGTTTTTATTTCAGCATACTCTACTGAAACGTCAACTACAAACCCCACATTCCCCGTAGACGACGATTCTCAGTTCAGATAATTTTCTAAGAACCTCAACCTTCCCCACTTTCCGAACGCCTCGGCAGCCTGACAGCCTGTTATCAACCCCGAGAGGCAAAACACGACACCGTATCATCATAACTAGGTACCTGATATCCCCGAGTGCAACAGTAGTTGCACTCAAACTCAAATTGAGTCACGTCACAAGTTTAGTTCGAAATGCTGTCACGGCTCGTTCTTCGCTTCGTACTGAGCCTGTTATCTGTTGAGTTAAACCTTCTTTTTTTTGTTTTTTGCCCGAGGACAACTTTTCCCGGCGTCGTCATCGGAGTCATTCGGCAGCATTACACGACTAGCTCTGTATTTGCAACCCAGGACAAAGTTGTTGGTTCTGAGATTCCTGGTTCCCTTGCTGGAGTTTTGAAAGTTGAACATGCAAAAATATTTCCGAACGGCACCGGGGACGGAGGGCAGGATTATCACATTGACATTTATGTGACGGTGTCTTTCGTTGCGGAGGCGGCTGTTGCTCTTGGCAACACGCAGGCTGACAGGAGGGGTTTTTCATACCTGCCAATTTATTGGGAAGAAAAATATTGCCTCGTACACAGGACGTGCTTCGCACTGGGCGTGCGGCGAAAAATGCCGCGTAGGTTCGGCAACTTTATTGGCTATGACTAAGCCATGATATTTATTGGATGCGATGGGCACCGGCTTGGAAGTTGGGTTTTTCCCCTACCGGAGAAAACGATGAGCCAATCGGGAGAAGATTAGGGCGGTAATTGGATATGTTGGTTGGTGTGGAGATTTGCGACGGTCGTTGGAGATTATGTTGGCGTGGTAATTTAAAAAGGAAAACATCTCTCGGTCACTTTGATCAGATTTTTTCCTTATATTTGACATTTACTGATATTGGTGGGTAAGTATAATTTACAAGATTACGGATGGATGTTGCTGTCGTGTCGTCTTGTTAATCCAAAAAAAAAGATTTACCTTACATCGAGTGAATCCATTATTCACAATTGATTCGAATTTAATCTATGTATGAACTTAAATCGCGTAGAGAAAAATCGGGAAAAGGTCACTTGTCATACATATGTCGACAGTTATGCCGAAAAACTACTTAAATAAATCAATATATATTTAGATGATTTACGAAGGAACGAATATCAGTACATGACATTGACGAAGTCTGCACATTGTAGACGAAATAAGCGTATATGTCAAGATAAGTAATAAAGGTAGTTGAAATTATATGGAAATTACTAATCTTTCTTCTCATATTCTAGTTAAATAAATGACTTTAAGAAGCACGAACAAACATTTTTCCATCCAAATGTGTCCACTTGAACTGACCTCTCGTCGTTACTGGCTCTCTGGTAAAAATTTTGGTCCTGAAAGCTTCATGGAATCATCTTTAACAAACGTTTCACTGACCATCAGAATCAGTGCCGGTAAACATCAATTTATTCTGTTCTCAAATGAGCCTAAAATGAAGACAATCTTAACGGACAGATCAACTATCTTCGTGAATTTGAATTTTGAAATGACAATATTCTCTTGATAAGAACAACCGCTGAGTTTCGAACAGGGATGCCATATTCACAGACATGTCTGTAAATTTGCAGACTTTTCATTTTTATTGCAGACTATTTTAACGATGCAGACATTTAGGAGACATTTAATTTATATTGCAGACTTTCAAAGACATTAGAAATATTTTTTAAGTTTCAAATTAAGGTTCCCCAATAATCAGGAAAGGACTTATCAGAGCTTCAGAAAGAAGTGTGGCGAGAGGACTTCTCTGAAGTTTAGAATTTTTCAGAGGTTTTGGAGTTCCTCGCAGAAATTCAAGATTTCACTTCCCAAAAGCTCAGAAAAAAAACATCCCCAAATTTTCTACTTATAATTTCTTAAAAAAACAGGTAAAAAAATCTTCAGGACGATGCGTCATAGAAGTTGAGGAAAGAACGTCTCTCAAGTTCAGAAAATAACTTCCCAGAAGTTCCGGAAGAAACTTCACGAAAGGTTAGTTGGAAGTTCCCAGAAGTGTTAGGCAGCTTTTCCAAAGCTTAGAGGAGAACATTTCAACATTTCAGAATAGGGATTTCTCAAAATTCTTTAGAGAGAAAAGAATTAAGCTTTCCAGGAGAATTGGAGATACTTCCTTCTAACTTGAGTACGAACTTCCCAACAGTTTCGGAACAAACTTCCACAAAGTTCTGGAGAAAACTTCCCAAAAGTTCAGAAGAGGACTTCTCAGAAGTCCAGGAAGAAACTTCAAGAACAAATTTAAGGTAATTTTCCTAAAAATTATGGAGACGGCTTTCCTAAAGTTTCAATAAAATTTTCCTTGCAGTTCCGGATGGGACCAATCAGAAGTTTGAAAACAATACGTTCAGGAAAAAAAATCCCTGAATTTCCATAAGAAACTTACTTGAGAGAGCATTACCTGTAGGGTCAAGAAGGAATTTTTCAAAAAAAAATCAGTATAGAACTCCTCAAAAGTTCACAAGAGGACATCTCAGAAGTTGCGAAGAAACCAAAAGATTAGTTGGAACTACCCAGAAGTGCTAGAGAGCTTCCCTAAAGTTTCGAATCAAAAATTCCAGCTTTTCGGAATGCTATCTTCTCGAAGCTCACGAGATCCCATAAGTTATGGTAGATACTTTTGATAAAATTTGGTAGAAACTTTTTAGAAGTATAGGAGGAACTTTCTAGTAGTTCCAGCAGGAGTTTCTCAGAAATTCAGGAACAAACTTCCCCGAAGTGCAGGAGAATACTTCTTTAAAGTTCAGAAGAGATTATTTCAGCAGTTTAGAAACAAACTTCTCAGAAGTTCAGGAAGAAACTTGTAACAATTTAATAAGATATTCCAAGAAATACTGGAGAGTACTCTTTCAAAGTTTTGCAGAAACTTTCCTCGTAGTTCAGGATGGGACTTATCAAAAGTTTAGAAAGTAACTATGTTCAGGAAAAAAACTTACCAAATGTTTCTAGAAGGTAAGGTTGGGTTCTTAAATGTGAATTTCGAAGAAAATAACTGCCAAGAAGTTCATGAGGAATTTTTCCTGGAGAAGGAAATTTTTCAGTGTTTTAGCAAAGATCCTTGCAGAACATCAGGAGAGAGTTTCCCTGAAATTTAAGAGATGATCACTGACTAACCGAAGAAGCAGTTTATACAAAAATCATTCATATGACCATAATGATATTGATGATCGTGAGTGAGTGATGACACCACTATTAAAATATGGCACACACCATCTGCCCTACCGTTCACATCATACTACTTGAGGACGCACACTCATGCAGGAATTACAATTCCTTACTTTCCATGTCACCTCGTTTGGAAGATTTGATCAGTAAGAAAATTTCCTGAAGCTGAGAAGCATAAAAAAATCAGTTAAGTTTATCAATATATCCACAAAGTTTTCGAGAATGCTTCCAAAGTTCAGAGAATCTATATCTATATATCTGTCTGTCTGTCTGTCTGAACCTAATAGACTCGAAAACTACTAAACCGATCAGCGTGAAATTTTATATGCAGGAATTTTTGGGGCCGAGAAATGTTCTTATGAAGGTTTGAGACCCCTCCCTTTATTGGAATGGGAGGCTCCTATACAAATGAAGTAATTTCTACCATAACTCGAGCAAGTAAGCAAAAGGAAGCCAAATTTAGCATGTGTGAGTTTTGAAGGCAAAAGGTTTTATGTTAACTTGAGAACCCTCCCCCGGCATAAAAGGAGGCTTCTACAAATGAAATACAATATTGTGCATGACTCGAGAACTAATCAAGCAAATGGTACCAAATTTTGGATGTGGGGGTTTTCGAAACCAATAAATGTTTCTATGGAGGTTTGAGACTCCTCCCCTTTCTGGAAGGGGTGGGCTCAAATGAAAATTGGACACAAATGTTCACCAAACATGAGAATCATACCTACTGTTATGCAAACTTATATGTGAGGTTGTTGAGGCCGGGAGAAGGATCTTATGATGGTTGAATTTGGCATGTGGGGTTTTTAGGTGAGATTTTTTCTTAGGTGGTTCGAGACATACCATCCTTTTGGAGAGGAGAGGCGAGGCTATCCAAACCAATGAAACAGACATTTTGAACCAAACATGTGAATTATCCATGCACCTTAAACACAAAATGTATGTATTTCTCAGGTAAGAAGCATGTATTCTGATGGAAGTTTGAACCTTTTTAGTCAAAAATTGGTTGAGTTACTCTCAGTGCTACATTATGCACAAAGAAGTTAATCTTCGGTTATGCAGAGAAAATTACATTACAAACTGACAGGATGCAGCTTCATTTGTCTTTGAAATGCTTCTACGCAGAAAGCCGTGGTAGAAACTACCGGTCCTAAAAAGTTAAATTAACAACACAAACATTTTTTTTAGCATAAATAACACACACACAAGCAAACAAAAATATTTTAACCAAATTCATTCACAACAAAAACCATAAACGTGCCAGTTCTATTTCTATTCCATTCATTTAGTCGCATGTGTTGCAAGGCTCGCACCGGGTTCAGCTAGTATCTATATAAAATGAACTGAATCTAAATATATAAAAAAAAACTTGAATACTACTCAACCGATCAGCGTGAAAATTTATGGAGGGGTTTTTAGGGTAGGGAAGGTTCTTATGATAGTAAGAAACCTCTCTCTTCCTTGAGAAAGGGGCTCCCATACAAATAAAATAAAAATGTATAAATCGATAATGACAGTCCTTCAAATTAATCTACAAAAAGAAATTCCTTCTAGTGTATTGTAGTTTTTTTACTAATGAAATAAACATTTTTTTTTATGAATTCAACCTCAATTTATGTAACGGAAGATTGACTGTTACTCATTGTAATTCAATGGTTATTGTTGAATCAAAAAAAAATCTGTTGAATTCATCAAATGAAAACTAAATTTTAAAATACAAAACTGGAATTTCAAAATATAAAACTGGAAAGAATGTTACAGGGAAAAACAAAACTATAGTGTCACTTTAAAAATATGAAACAATAGTGTAAGATTGCATACAATCCAAGAAATAGATGCAGACATGTTAATCACACAAATGACGAAAATGACATAACTTTCTCTCGTATTACGTCTATTCGTTGGAGAAAGTCTAACTTTCTTAAAATAAGTTACCGATTTTTATAGACATTCCCAGACAATTCTAATTTTTATCATAGACATTTGAGAAAAATATCTGGCATCCCTGGTCAAGAGCTTCTTCAAGAATAACTATAGCGTTATTGGACACGGTCTGAACTGCAACGTTGATATCGTCAGTGTAAAGAGTAAAATTTCAGTAGAAGGTCAACAAAATGCCGAGAATGCTGTCATAATCAGCTCTCTTGAAGTCGTAGCTGACGGGATCCGCAACATTGGGAGCATTCGTCGGATGCTCAACCTCGAGCGTGAGATGCAAAGTGGGATGCAGAGGAAACGTTTTACCTAAAACGAAATGAGTAACGGATATCATTGGTGCCTGTTCAAACTTACTGACAAAACAGAGATCGAAAAGTTTTCCATTTTCGTTGGTAACGTAATTAGAGAGTTATAGCTATCGAGCAATCTGAGATTCCCAGCGTGGAATCGAGATGCATTGGGATCCGGGTACAAAAATCGCCTATCACTATAATCTCGTCCACAGCATCTGCTTGAGACGATACAGCATATAGCAATTCCACAGTTGATTTTTGATTAAGTCAACATCGCGCGTTTTGTCTTGTGGAGGTCTCGCCCACACAAGATAGCCAATTATCAACTATTGATATGCACTGAACATTTCGTGCTGGCCCAGGGTGTATCCTCAATAACCTGTGCTATGAAACGCCGATGAGGGTTACGGCAAGGTGATAGATTGTCGTGTTTGTTGTTTAACATTGCAGTGGAGGGTGTGATTCGAAGAACAGGATAGACACAGGTGGCGATCTTCAGGAAGTCTGTCCAACTATTTGGCTTCGCCGACGACGTTGATATCATACGCGTAACTTTGAGACGATGGCGGGAACGTACATCAGACTTAAGGCTGAAGCTGATAGGATAAGAGTTGTAATTAATGCGTTGAAAACAAAATACATGAAGGGAAGAGGCTCACGAGAAGACAATGATAGCCTCCTGCAACGAGTTCAGATCGACGGCGATGAAATCCAGGGTAGTAGACGAATTCAGGTATCTGCGGATCATTGGTGACCGCTGATAACGACGCCAGCAGAGAAATACAAAGGCGCATTATGGCTGTGAGTCAATTTTACTTTGAGACTCCGATGGACGCTCAGTTCCGGCAAAGTTCGGCCGAACCACAAAGTCGTCCATCTGCGTACCAATTAGACGGGCAGTTTCTTCTGCGGCCACGGAACATGGACATTGCTGGTGGAGGACCAACGCGCCTTTGGTGTCTTTGAACGGAAGGTGCTGCGTACCATCTACGGTGGGTGCAGATGGAAGAGGTGAACGTTGGAGGAGGACGAATGAACCACGGTTGCATCAGATTGCTGGGAGGAGCACCATCGCACACATCGCCAAATCGGTCGACTTCGATGGGCTGGGCAACGTCGTTAGAATGTCGAACGACAACCCACAATAAAATGATTCTCGGAAAGAAGACGGTGGTGATTTGCAAGAATAAGAGCTGCAACTGAGCAAGGTGGATCGATCAAGTAGAAGGCGACCTGCGAATTCTCCTCGGCAAGGTACATCCATGGACCGAATACAATGGAGACGACTTCTGTTTACAGCAGAAGCCACACCGGCCTTGGTCTGGTTGGTAAGGTGAGGTGACACGGCGATGAACAGCAACGAGTACTCTGCCTCTAGATAACTTGGAACTGTTGCAAGGGTTACGGTTAGTTCGGAAAACTTCATAACAGGTACCCATTTTTTGGCTCGATAGTGTCCGTTCGTGGAGCTATGTCTCGAAGAACATGATCACAACATAGCATTCATCTGAGCTTGCGAACAGGTATTCGTCAATACAGTAGTAGACCTGTAGATCTGAGGTTGCCGGCTGGAAGCACACTTCCAAATCCGGGAGTTCAGGTCCAGAGCGATTGGGACGGCGACGAAGAACAAGGTCTTTGCTTGTAGACTGAAGCAAGCTGATTTTGGCTGATATTGGGTACGGTCAGGTGATGATCTACTGGGATTGGTACGATAATCATGAACCACCCTTAGCTGCTAGCGGATGATACTTGATCCACATAATGACAGGAGCCACCAGCAAGACTGGAAATACTATTGTCTTCAGGTCCCGATAGGCTTGACGATGGCGTTTGTTAATCATCACGACAAATGTTGAGGGTGCAGATGGAATCTGGAGGCGCATCAGGGAAAAGTCGAGTGACATAACACGTATACTTGCCTGAAGGTGCAGGCTGGAAGATCTCTTCCAAAATCGTCGTAAACAGGGCTGAGCATTGATTGTGGTTTTTGAAAAAACTTTCAACTTGCAACAAAAAAATATTCCAACAAACTTGTTTATATGTATCATCGTTTTCGAGTTTAAGTGGTTCTAAAGTTGCATTACATACTCTTTTCTATTTATTGACTTTTTTTAAATGTTATTCATAATTCTCCATTCTTGAAAATAATTTTTTAGAAAGCTTGACAAATTTCCTATGAAAAACGTTCATGAATATTTTACGGAAAAACAATATGTTTTGTGATAATTTTCTCTTTATCATATCATTAAGAGAAAATTTATTTAACACTAGCTGAACCCGTTGCGAGCGCTGCTACGCTTTCAACTAAATGAAAGAAAATAGAACGGGCACGTTTAGGATTGTTTTTCGGAATGTGTTTTTTTCTTGGGGTTCAAACTTCTATCATAACATGCTTCTTACCCGAGAAATACACGTTTTGTGTTTTAGTAACCTGGATAATTCTCATGTATGGTAGACATTTTTGATTTATTTGCATGGGAGCCCTCCCTTATAGAGGGGGTGGTTTCTCAAACAACCATACAATCATTGCCGTTAAAACCCCCACATGCCAAATTTGGGTTCCATTTGCTTGGAGTCCTTCTCGGGAGTTATGCAAAAATTTGTGTGCCATTTGTAGGACCCCCCCCCCCCCTCTCCAGAGGGCAGAGGGGTCTCAAACCGCCGCAGAAATATCGTCTCTCCTTAAAACAAATCTACATGCCAAATTTGATTCCATTTACTTTTTTAGTTCTCTAGACCCTCCCCCCCCCTCTCTCTTCCAGAAGGCGTAAGATTCTCAAATCACCATAGAAACATTTCTCTCCTTCAAAAACCTTCATATGCCAAATTTGGTTCAATTTGCTGGATTATTACTCAACTTATGCAGAAATTAGTGTTCCATTTTGTAGCGGGAGATCCCCCTCCACCCTCTCCACACTTTCACAGAAGGCAGGTGGGGTCGCATAGCTTACAATAGAAACATTTCTTTCCTTCAAAAACCTACATCTGTCAATTTTGGTTCCATTTACTTAATTAATTCTCGAGTTATGCAGAAATGTGCGTTTCATTGCTATGGGGAGCCCCCACCCTCGGAGGTGCGAGGGTCTGTAACTGTCATAGAGACAATTTTTGCTTTACAAAAATCTCCAACATGCCAAACTTGGTTTCATTTGCTTCAAAAACCTCCAGCTGCTAAACTTGGTTTCATATGCTTGATTAGTTCTCAAGTTATGCAGAAGTTCTAGAAAAGGAGGGGTCTTGAGTCACCTTAGAAACATTTCTTGCCTTCAAAAAGCTCCACCTGCCAAATTCGGTTCTATTTACTTAAATAGTTCTCTAATTATGCATAAATTTGTGTTGCATTTTTAAGGACCCCCCCCCCCTTCCAGATGGCGGAGGAGTCTCAAACTTCCATAGAAACATTTATCTCCTCCAAAAACCTCCACAAGCCGAATTTGGTTCCATATGCTTGATTAGTTCTCGAGTTATGCAGAAATTTGAGTTTTATTGGTGTGGAAGCCCCCCTCTTACAGAAGGTGGAGGGGTGTCAAACTACCATAGAAACATGTCTTGCCTTTAGAAACACCACTTGTAAAATTTGGTACCATTTACTTGATTAGTTCTCGAGTTATGCAAAAACTTGTGTTTTATTTTATGGTAGCCCCCACCCCCTACCAGAGAGAGGAGTTGTCTCTCTACCGTAGGAACATTAATTGCCTTCAAAATCCCCACATGTCAAATTTGGTTCCTTCTGTTTCATTAGTTCTCGAGTTATGCAGAAATTTCTAGAGAGGGGAGGGTTTTCGAACCATTTCTTGCTTACGGAAAGCTCTACATGTAAAATTTGGTTAAATTTACTTGATTAGTTCTTGAGTTATGCAGAAACTTCTGTTTCATTTGTATGGGAACCTCCCCTTCTCAAATTACCATAGAAACATTTCCTGCTTCTAAAAACGCTCACATGCTAAATTAGATATCCTTTGCTTGATTAGTTCTAGAGTTATGTAGAAATTAGTGTTTCATTTGTATGTGAGCGCCCCTTTTCAAATAAGGGAGGGGTATTTAACTATCATAAATAGCTTTTCCTGCCCCAAAAATCGCCTAGGTTCAGACAGACAAACAGACAGACAGAAATCCATTTTTACAGATATCCTTCTGTAACTTTTCAAAAATGTGTTTTTTTTAAACTGCCGTTATTAGAGAATATTAATATACAAACATTTTTCAAATATTTTTTTCTAAATAGTTCTTTTCATTATCAATTGTTATGGCAAACCGATGCAAATTAACATGCTTAGTCTTAAGAAATGTCTGAGCATAATTTCAAGCCAATCAAAATATATAAATCAGAAAATCACAAAAAGTCGTTCTTTCCGTTGGAATTGCACAATCGCAAACATTTCCAACTGATTGATGTAAAAATTTCGCAAATATTTAGGAAAATGATTGAACTATTAGCATTCAGAATGTTAACATATATTCGTGATGGTGATTTTTTTTTAAATTTTCCTCTGAAACCCTACCCTTTCTGTAAGACATAGAAAAAACCTTTTGCATCCAGCGTGAAAACCGTACCTTTATTCAGCGTGGAAGTTCACAATCAGTTTTTTCTCAGTTAGACTTACTCTACCAATTAGGCCACGGTTGGGGTGGCCTTTACAGTTCACAGAATATTAACAAGCGCGTAAAATTTCCCCTCGATCAATTTCAAGCCAAAGGATGGTTAAACAACGAAATTGTTTGCAATACTGCATGCGACAAACAACAATGTTTGCAATATTGCATACAACAGAGTAGATTCATGCGTAATTTGGTTTAAATTTACATGAAACATCCCATTATTTTTGCCAAATCTAGCATTCTATTTATGGGCATTAAATTAAGCAGGAAATGCAATGTTTTTTTTATCTGTGATTCTATTTTGTTCAAAACTTTGCCAACCTCGCAGTCTACAAAGGATCCATTCTTATTTTTACCATTATTATTTTAAAATCAATTCTCTTACCTTAATTTATCGATCTCGATGATCGAACATTAATTTGAAACAAAAATATGCTTGCAAATCTCAAAGAAACAAAACCCTTGCCTATTCCGGTGAACTCGTAGGCTCAACATTGAAGAACATTATCCCGCGGAGGAATGGATACCAACTTGCTCGTTTCAGTTTGCAATGTCTACAATGAAGAAAATGCTCGTTTTTGAGCCTGGCCGCAATGTAATACCTCCCGTTATTCATAGAGCTCAGCGATGAAAATTCGCCATTCCTCGATTAACACATTCCCAACCCGCATCCCAATCCAACCGTTCAATACATCATACTCACGGCTTGAAAGCTTTTCCGAAAAGTTGCTCCTTGTGCGCCCGGGCTTATGCCATTGACGAGAATATGCCCGTGCTGTTAGTTTTCAATTCCTGCCTTGGCTGACAGGGTTGCTCTCACATCATTAGATTCATTGGATTTGCTACATCGCGAGCGACATCGACGACATGTTGGGAACACACTCAAATGGGTATAAACTTTGCTGCTGTTGCTGGCAGTGGGCTTTCAAAGCGATGCATCATTTCCTCCCCACCCCCCTGCTTGCCAGAACTTCATAGACCAATGGGATTTCACATTTCCCGGATGCACTGCGAAGCACCCGGACTCAGCATCCAGCGAACGGCACGACGACGACAGTGGGAAAATGCATTATAAATATGTAACGCCAGGCGAAGTAAAATAGCAAATGATGATGACATCAAAACGGCGAGTTCCTTTCGGAAGGCGACCACGATATTGAAGAGGGTTTGAATAACGGGAAGCGGAACTTATGAATATGTGATGGAAGCTGTAGCAGGACCCCGCTCTTCGCATGATTGCTGGATGGATTTCCATGGTCACGCTGGAAAGGTCATTTGTCGATTGAGGCTTTGTGGTGTGTGGAAAGTTGTATGGGCTTTGAAAGGGAACAATAATTATTGTATCTAGCCAACGGTGGGAGTGATCCATACATCCGCGTTGTTCTAAGGTGGTAAAGGACCTCATCATTTCGCAGAAATTCAAGGGCAGTTTAATCGTTAAATGTTAAGAAGGATGCCTTCAGAGTTCAGTGAACAAACTTTACCACCAAGAGATTTATCTTCCTGAACGTTTTCTTCGGACTAACAAAAAGTCCTCTTAAAAATAATTAGGAAAATCTCCCAGCTTATTAGAAGGGGATGTTCCAAAAGTTCCCCCAAAATTATCATAAAGTTCTTTTGAAAGTTTCTCACTTCGTGAAAAAAAAACTGCTTCTAAGTTTTCTCAAAACTTTTCCAATGGAAAGTTTCAAAAGAACTATATGAAAATTTTATGGGAAATTTTGGTAGATTCCGCAAGCTCTGAGTTCATCTTGATAAAGCTCGTCTTAGTCTCATTTTCAAGGGAAAATTTGATAAATTTCAAGAAAACCTTCCGTAAGATACTATTTTTGGTGGTATCTCCCAACTTTTGGAGAATTTTTGCTAGAGTTTTGACGATGTTTCGATGGAATTTTTGTAAATTTCCAGAGGAAGGAGAAGTTCCTGAAATGGTTTTGAGAGATGTTTGATAGGCAGTTGTAAAGATATTCTCAAAGAACTCTGGGAAACTTCACGAAGATTTATGGCAGTTTCACTTCACTGAAATTCTAAGCAAACTTGTCTTACTACCGTGTTGAATAAAAAGAAAAAATGGTTAGAGTGCTCAGGTTGCGTTCCCGGAAAAAGTTTTGAAGAAGTTCTGGGGGACATTCGGAACATTCCGTTCTATCGATCTCTGATTATGGCTTTACTTCTTTCGAAAGAGCAACTGATTTATTCCAAAGCAACATTCAGGAAGATTATTTTCTTGGTGGAATCTCCCGACTTTTGGAGAGATTTCGAAAGAGCTCTGACGATGTTTTGATCGAAATTTTGTGACTTTTTGGAGGGAAATTTCATGAAAGGCTGCGCAAAGGGAAATTTAGGAACTTTGTTGGCGATGGACGTTTTCCTCAATTCAATCACGATCATTATTAAAACTTCTCTAATTTTTTTTCACAACTTCTTCAAAGTTTCTCCAGGACTCCTCCAAAACTTTTTCTGGGAACGTAACTTGAGCTTCCTAAACATTTTTAACATTCGACACGGTTCTAAAATCCTCCTTGAAGTTCCAATAGCTAAGTTTTGGGCTGTATACTACAAAGCTTCGCTGTGGATCGTGCATTGCAGCCTTTCCTGAAACTTCTCTCATGAGTCCTCTGATGTTTCCTAAAGCTCTCTGGAATAATATCATGCAAGCTTTTTCAACCATATTTCCAAAATATAATTTGGAACTTCTCAAAAAATCCCATGAAATTTTTCTTCTAGAAATTTCCCTTTCCAAAATGTTGCAATTCTTACCTACAGCTACCTTTGTACTTTTTCAAAGACTCATGAAAGCATTCTTAATGATCTCACGGAACATCTTCAAACTATTTAGAAATCCGTCAGGATGGTAAAAATTCCCTTACTATTTTTTTTCTTACTATTTTTTAAATTACTTACTCAAAAAAATTTCAAATGCAATCGAAAACCTTCCAAATATTTCACAAAATTTTCATCAAAATATCGTCAAAACTCTTGCAAAACATCTACAAAAGTGGGAACATACAACCACATACAATACATACAAGGTATTTTTCTGAAGATTTCCTTGAAAGTTATCAAGATTTCTCTTGAAAATAGTTAAGACAAGCTCAGAGCTTACTTGAACCAAATAAATCGATATTTACCTCAAAAATGTTCTTTGAAATTCTTCATCGAAGTCAGGATACACCTTCAAACTTTTCTCAATTCTTCTTAGAACTCCTCCAAAATTTCTCCAGAACTTCTCCAAAACTTTTTCTGGTAACGCAACCTGAGCTTCAGAGGTATTTTTCTAATTCAACACCACTACTATGGTAAAATATGGAATATGAACAAAACATATAGCTTTATTTCTCAGGATTTGAACATAATTAAAAAGTACGCTTCTTTAGATTTTATTTAAAGTTCTCCTATATTTTCGGACAATTTTGTTGGAGTTTACCGAATTTGTTTTTGCAAATTACTGAATGCTATCAAGAATTATACAAATCGTTTCTTTGAAATAAGAAATCTTCTCGAACAAATAAAAAAATTCACACGGAACTGGGCAACAAATTTTTCAGAATTTTCGTTTACGCAATGAAAACATCTCAACATATTTTCCAAAATTGTCTCAACGTTTTCTTGCACAGATTTTTTTTCTGAAGTCTTGCTGAAACTTTATCATCTGCTTGCAGCATCTCAAAGTTCTCTAAAAAATCGACTAAGATTTCATCAACATATGCCAAAAAAGAAATTGGAACTTCTCCAAAGATCGAATGAAACGTTTTTCAAGAAACTGCCCTTTCCAAAATATTCAACAACACAATCTTAACCAACAGGTACCACGGTACCTTCTCAAAATCTCATTGGAACTGGAGTTCATTTTCAAACTTTTTCAAATTTCGTCGGATTTATTTCAAAATTTGCTTCAATTTGTCTACTGATTTTTTTTCTGTAAATTACTAACTACTATAAAAACATTGCGGATATTTCCAAAAATTTACTCAGAAATACAAAGTTTAAAAGTTTCAAAACTTTGGATTTCTAAGTAAATTTTTGTGTTTTATTTTGTGCACCCTCGTCCCCATGTTTCATCCGAAATTCACAAAATTTCCCTCAAAACATAGCCAAACTTTTGAAAAACTTCTCTTTAAGTAGAGAGCTACCATATCATCCTGAACGTTTCCTTGGAATTTATCGAAAAAGATCTCTTGAATATTGTGAAGACAATCTCAGAGCTCCTAAGAACGGAATATACCGAAAGTTCCTCCAAAATTTTGATAAAATTCTTTTGAAACTTCCTAAGTGTAATCACGGAGCATCGTCAAGCTTTTCTAAGTTTTCTCTAAGCTCCTCCATAGTTTATCCAAAACATCTCCAAAAAAAATATCTGGGTGCGCAACCTGAGCTTCCTAAACAGATACCAGGCTTGGGCAATGTCTCGCAGTTATTGACCGAAAGATCCACTTCCAAAAGATGCAGTTCTCTTTCCGTGCTTTTTCCCTCATCAAAATGGCCTCGTCAAAAATTATGTTAGTAACCCAAGACCCATTCGGTTACAAATAGATCACCAGACGAAGGTAGACTTCTATGAAAAGATGCTCGAAGATGCTCGTAGGGGAGCCATGGCATGCCGTGAGAGTCCAGGCGACACAGTTAAAAAAAAGGAAATTGTAGATTCGGGTCCCAGAGGTATCCGGGAGGATGGAAGCCTCGTCCGACAAAGTAACCAAGGGACAATCCGAAAACGCTAAGTTACGTGAACGTTCCTATGAAACTGATCAAATTCTTCTAGGATATTCCTCCAACCTTTCGTCAATGTATTCCTGAAGATTCATTCAGTAAGTTTCCGTATACAATCATTATAAAAGCTCTCCTAAAAAATCTTGCAACGTATCACATGTTTGCCCAGGTCTTCAATGAAGTCTTCCTGAAACTTCCTCATATCCTGTTGAAGCATTTCAAAGTTTTTCATTAAACTGAAATTTCTCCAACACCTATTAAAAATTGTTATTGTTTTTTCTAGAAACTGTTCTTTCCTATATATGAAATTCTTATCAAAGGCTACAGCGGTACTTTCTCAAAATCTCATTAAAACATTTATAAGGATCTCATGGAAAATCTCCAAACTTTTTAGTATTTTGTCGAAATTGTTTGCAAATTTCTTTAAAACTTGAGACTATTTTGTTTTGTTTTGTAAATTCCCTACTTTTCAAGAAACTTTCCTCATTCTAAACCTCCCAAAGATTTTTCGGACATCTCTGAAAAATCAACTCAGAATTTTCTTTTCAGCACTGTATTCGTCAATTTCCTCTACAATTCAGAATTTTTTTTTCTCAAAACATCGTGAAAGCTCTTGCAAAACTTCTTTAAAAGTGGGGAGATACCACCAAGAAAAGTATCTCTCTGAAGGTTTCATTGGAACTTATCAAAATTTATCTTGAAAATTACGAGCTCAGAACTTATAAGAACGGAATATATCGTATGTTCCAAAAATTTCCATATACCAGTATGTTGCAATCTTTGTGGCAGTACAGTAACGTCTCAAAGACTCAATAAACATTTTCAAGGATATCATGGCACATCTCCAAAATTTTCAAAATTTTATCGGAATTGATTCAAAATTCAAAAAAGCTTCTTACTATTTTTTTGGTTTGTAAATTCCTCACTTTTCAAGAATTTTTTCCAAATTCTCTCGAAAGCCTTTCAAAGATTTTTTGGGCATCACTAAAAAATCAACTCAGAACACAAAAAAAATCCAAAAACTTTCACAATGATATTTCGGACACTTCTAAAAATAACTTCAGAATTCTAAAGTTTTCTTAAAAGTTAATATTTCAAACTTCACTTCAAGTTTTTGAAGTTTATTTTGACCATCCACCGCAATTCAAAAAATTTCCATTAAACATCGTCAGAGCTCTTTCAAGTCGGGAGATACCACTTAAAAAATTATTTTCCATTTCCTTGGAACTAATCAGTAGCACTTCAGAAGATAGTAAAGACATAACCAGAGACCATTCGAACGGAATGTACTGAATGTTCTCCCAGAACTTCTCCAAAACTTTTTCTGGAAACGCAACCTGAGCTCTCTGAACATTTTACTCATTCAACACGGTAGTAGTTGAATTATAGAAAGATGTGTTATAACTTCTTCTTAGTTTCCTAGGAGTTCCATTGAAAGCAAAGCAAAGTGTTTATGCTACATATTACAGGTTTGCTCAGAACTTCGGTGAAGTGAAACTTTCTTGAATCTTCTCGAAGTTTTCCAAAGAAAATCTATCAAGCTTTCTCGAACATCTTTCAAAACAAGAATTCGGAACTTGTCGACAGATCTCATTCAACTTTTCTTTTAGATATTTCTCTTTCCAAAATATTGCAATCCTTGCCAACAGCTACCTCGGTGCCTTCTCAAAGAATCATTAGAACTTTCCGAAGGATCTCATAAAAGAACATCAAACTTTTTCAACTTCCGTTATAATTGATTCAAAGTTCCTTTCATTTTCTTAAATATATATTTTTTAAATTTCTAATTTCTCTAGAAACTTCTCTAATTTTATTTGGAAGCCTTCTGAAGATTTTTCGGGTTTTCCCCAAAATTAACTCAGAATTCCAATGTTTAAAATTTTCTATCCGAACTCGTTCAGCATATTTCCTCCGAATTTCTCAACATTCCCTTAAAACAACGTCAAATGTCTTAAAAAACATCTCCAAAGGGGGAGAGAAAAGTCAAGAAAAGCATTTTTCTGAAATAAATAAGGCAAACTCAGAGTTTAAGCACAGAAATGTATCAACACTTTTCAAAAAAGGCCTCTCGAAACTTCGTCAATGTAATTGCGGAACATCTTTATACTTTCAAAAGTATCCTCTCAACGTTCCTCCAGAGTTTCTACAACACATTTTTTGGGAACGCAACCTGGGCTCCCTTAACAGTATTTTACATTCAAAATTGAAGTATTTTTTCAATTAGTTCATTTATTTGTTAGGCTCAGGCGAATGTAACACTTCACGAAACCGATATTCAATATTGTTGTTAATAAAATTTTATTTTTCGATATAAGTAAACGTGGGGTGCAAATTACTCTTGTCTAAATGGAGGCAAATGGGTTTCATTATGGTTTGAAAAGGGCTAGGCAGGTTACTTATTTAAGCAAAGCAAAGTTTTCTTGCTACATATCACAAGCTCCCTCAGCTCTTAAGTGAAGTATTCCTGAAATTTTCCTCAATCTTCTCGAAGTTTCTCAAAATTTTCTTTAAAAAAACTATTAAGCATGCCAGAACATCGTTCAGAAACTAATTATATTTGAAACTTCTCGAAAAATCCCTTGAAACTTTTTGTCTAGAGATTTATCTTTTCAGAACATTGCAATCTTCAACAACAACTACCTTGGTACATTCTCAAATATCATATCAGGGAACATCTCTAAACGTTTCAAAATTCCATCGCAATGGAGTTCAACTTCCCCTCTACCTTCTAACAACCGAAAGTTTGCATAAAATTTTCATAAAGGTCTCTCGAAAATTCCTCAATGTAATCGCGGAACATCTTAAAACTTTTCTAAGTTTTCTCAGCACTCCTCCAACATTTCACCAGAACCTTCTCCAAAACGTTTTCTGGGATCGCAACCTGAGCTCCTTAAACATTTTTTGTCATTCGATATGGTAGGAATTAAAATATATCAAGATGCCTTATAACTTTTTTTAAGTTTCCTTAGAACTTCCTTGAAATTCCATTGAAAGCAACGCAAAATTTTCCTGCTACATATTACAAGCTCTCAGAGTTTTTAAATAAAAGTCTTCCTGAAACTTTCCTCAATTTTCCTAAAGTTTCACACAACTCTCTTGAACAAATCCATTAAGTTTTCGCGAACAGCTTTCAATAAAAAAAAATATATTAGGAACTTCTAGAAAAATCCCACGAAACTTTTCGTCTAGGAACTTCTCTTTCTAAAATATCGCAATCTCACCAACATCACCTGCATTCATGGAACACTCTCTTAACGTTTCAAAGTTCCGTCAGAATTGATTGTAAATTCCTATCATTCTTCACTATTTTATTTTGTGGAAATTTCTTACTTCTCAGGTATCTTATCCCAATCCTTTCGAAGCTTTCCAAAGATTGCTGGACACCTCTAAAAACTAGCTCAGAATTTCAAAAATTTCTTTAATCTTTCACAAACACTTTCACTTTATAGCACCCTCTTTTACCATATTTTCCCCGAAATTCACAAAGTTCCCCTCAAAATATCGTTAAAGCTCTTACAAAACCTCTTCAAAAGAGGTACCACCTCTACAAAAGAGGTACCACCAAGAAAGTATCTTTCTGAACTTTCTAGAACGAAAGAAACCGAAAGTTCTCATAAAATGTTCATGAAGTTCGCTTGAAACTTGCTCAATCGAGGAACATCTTTAAAATTTTCTATGTTTTCTCCAAACTCCTCCAACGTTTCTCCAGAACTTTTCCTAAACTTTTTCTGGGAACGCAATCCAAGCAACTTGAACATTGTTCAAATTCGACACGGTAGAAGTTCAAAAATCCCATCAGAATCGATTAAAAATTCTTCTTTAACACATTACTATTTTATTTTTATGAAATTCCTCACTTCTCAAAAATCTTTTGCTATTCCTTTCGAAGCTTTCCAAAGATTTTTGAACAACTACATAAAGTTTCCCTCAAAATATCGTCAAAGCTCTTGCAAAACTTCTCCAAGAGAAGGGAGATACCATCAAGAAAAGTATCACTCTGAACGTTTCCTTGGAAGTTATCAAAAGTTATCTCGAAAATAATTTAGATAAATTGAGAGCTTAGTAGAATGGGATCTACTGAAAGTTACCCCGAATTTTCATAAATTTCTCTTGAAACTTTCTCAATGTTATCGCGGAACATTAAAAAAAAAGGTTTTCCCAAAAATCCTACAACATTTCTCCAGAACTTCTCCAAAGCTTTTTCTGGGAACGCAACTTGAGCATATTAGTAGTTCAAATTTTGAATGTGAACATGAAATATATAGGGTAGAGAAGGGCTTAATCAGGGGTGATTGTTTTAATCAGTTGTTAGGAAATAGGTCTGAATCTCTTTCATTTTCTAAATAATTTCACTTTTAATTATACAAACATAGGCGTTCTCTATCTTGCTAATGATATCTTCTCGAAGTATCCCAAAACTTTCTTAAAAATATATATAAAGCATGTCGAAAAATATATTCTGAACTTATCGATAAATCTCATGAAACTTTTCTTCCAGAATGAAGTTCTATAAACGTTTCAAAGTTCCGTCGGAATTTTTTCTTAATTCCCTTCAAATTTTTTACCTTATTTTGTTTTTTAAATTCACCATTTCTCAAGATTTTTTTCCTAATCCTTCCAAAGTTTTCCAAAGATTGTTGGACACCTCTAAAAAATAGCTCATAATTCTAAAAATTTCTTTAATCTCTCACAAGCACTTTTACTTTTTAGAACCCTCTTCACCATATTTCCTCCGAAATCCTTAAAAGTTTTCATCAAAATACCGTCAAAGCTCTTGCAAAACTTCTCCAAAGTGAGGAGATACCACAAAGAAAAGTAACTCTTTGAACGTTTCCTTGGAAGTTATCAGAATTTCTCTCGAAAATAATTTAGACAAACTCAGAGCTTAGTCGAACGGAATTAACCGAAAGTTCCCATAAAATTTTCAAAAAGTTCGCTTGAAACTTCCTCAATTTCGGAACATCTTCAAACTTTTCTAAGTTGTCTCAAAACTCCTCCAACATTTCTCCAGAATTTTTCTAAAATTTTCTTTGGAAACGCAATCCGAGCACCTTAAGCATTGTTCAAATTTGACATTGTAGTAGTTCGAACTTCGAATGTGAACCTGAAATATATAGGGTAGGGAAATTCCTACAATATCTTAATTATTTTACACTTAATGATACGAAAAAAAGCGCTATCGTTCTTGCTAATGATTAGATGTATTAATCATGATTGATAACCAATGTATTACTGTTATTTTGAAGATTTCAAATACATCATTTAGAAACCCATCAGTATCCCTACCTGGTGAGGAAGTTTGCTCAAATTTTGCCTTTGTGTATATTGTGTTTGTTTGCGTGTACTGGAGCGAATGTTCTTCATCAGCTCCTTCTCACCTCTAGGATTGTTGCCAGAATGTGATGTTGAACATTGAGTTAAATTTATTTCATATTCAGATGATCTATTTATTGCATGTTTCTTCCAGTCCTTTGAGGTTGGTCTATGCTTATGATTATATTTTTCATAATTTGGCACTACACAGATAAAAAGAAACATTGAATTTTCTGCGTAATGTAATGTACATAAAGGGAATGCTAGATTTGGCAGACAGGAATGGTATATTTCACGTATATTCTAGGCAGATAACGCCTGAATCTAGTATGTTGTATGAAAGATTGCAAACATTGTTGTATGGCGTATGAAAGATTGTAAACAATTTCGTTGTTTACGCCTCCATTAACTTGGAATTAAACGAGTGTAATTTTTACGCGCTTGATAAAATTATTTTTTTCTGTGTATCATATGCAATGAAAAAAATGTGCCCAATAGTACTCAACGATAAATAATGCTTCGCTGTTGAGCGGCAGCTGTGCCATCACTGTTGCTTTTGAGAGAGCCCATGTTTCCTCTCTTCTTTGCTAACCATGGATATAGCGCACCGGTATTGTAATGTGAAGCCTGCTATCTCTTACATTTGCTTGTTCCTAAACAAAGCACCCCGTTTGGCATCACAGACGCTTTTTCTAACTTTT
>JASCZW010008449.1:0-50815 GCA_034211315.2 Aedes japonicus
ACTGGATTCGATAGTATTGCTGTCATCAATATCATTTTCCACACCGACTGAGTTTCTGTCGATAAAGTGATGCATCCGAATCAGAATCACTCATATTATCGTATTTTAAGTTATTGAAAAAAAAAAACAGAGCTCTGATAATATATAAACTATTGACGTCACAAATGAACAACGGAACAACTAAGATTCAAATGATATCGCTACACAGTACAGAAACAAAAACCGTTAAATTTGTTAAAAATTTCTCGTATCTTATAAAATGACGTCTTAGAAATGGCCGTTCCAAGTTCATAACTTATTGCAAAGCTCCTCTAAATGTAATTGCTTTCGGAATAAGAAGTACGTGCAAGCCATGATGATATCGTCCGAATCTGGTCATCTATGGTCTTCTTTGATGTGTCGCAAGTCATGTTTTGGAGCGCGATACGAATCAGGCCACTTTATAGGAGGACTTCGATTCCTAGAAGGCTACCGCAAGTGGCCACAATGGCCGTGTACATTTTTTTTGTCTTGATTATTGAGATTTTCAGCCTCGGGCTGGTTCATCTCCCGTCGTAGTCAGCCAAACACCACTTTTTGGGCATTTTCCGGGGGTGAGATTCGAACACGTGACTTAGACGTGAGAGGTATGGATGTTTGAGGTGTCACAAGTCATGTTCTGGTACCGTTCAAAATCTAGTCACTTTCCTGGTTGAACCCAGCTCCCAAGGGACTACCAGGAGTGGCCACTTGGCCGAATGCTTCCAGAATTACCACCACTGATCTTGTTTTGCAAAATCATACAGTTTGAGGTGTCGCAAGTCATGTTCTGGCACCGTTTTGATCCTGGTCTCTTTTCCGATGGAACCCGGCTCCAGGAGGGCTAGCAGGAGTGACCACACTGGCTGAACGCTTCCAGAATGACCACCACTAGTCTTGTTTTACAAAATCATAAAGTTTGAGGTGGCGCAAATCATGTTCTGGAACCGTTCATAATCTGGTCACTTTCCCGGTGGAACCCAGCTACCGGAGGGCTACCAGGAGTGGCCACACTGCCCGAATATTCCCAAAATGGCCACCAATGGTCTTGTTTTCCAAATTCATTAAGTTTGAGGTGTCGCAAGCCATGTTTTGGTACCGTTTTGATCCTGATCAGTGTTACGGGAAGGGTACTTACCCCACGGTTCCCCTAAATATATCCGGAACTACGTAAAATTCTGGAATGTCCGATAGTGTATCAAACATTAGGACAAATTTGTGATCGTTTGCAAAAATTTGGTTCAGATTTCGCAGAATGACAGGCAAATGAAAATCCATATTTTTGCTAAAAGAGGGGTCAGGCATGTAGGTGTTAATTCATGTTTTTGACGACACTGGCATTCACCTTAAGCTTCCTCTTCATAATAGCCCGAAATCTCTCTATCGGTCTGAGCTGGAACAGTATGGTGGGTTGAATTCTTTCGGTATAAATTGAATCCCGTTGGTTTCATACCACTATAATGACAGCTTGCAAGATATGGCCAAAACATGTGAGGTTCATTGTGGGATCTGATGAATGGCCATGTTCGCTTTTGGGTGCATTCCGTTCTGTACAGCTCTGAATTAAATTTCTTATCAGTGATGAAAACCTTGGTCTTCCTACTGCAGCTACAGATTAGGTAGCCCGAGCCGTAGCCAAGTAAAATTTATGTCCCGGTTACTGTTTGGAGTCGGCCTTGACACAGGTTTCATCATACATGAGGCGACAACGATTGAATTTTGTCAACACCTGATGATACAGTTTTCTGGCACGTATTCTGGCCACATTGTTCTGCTTTTGATCCCGGTTTGGTTGTCTACAGGCATGATATGACTTGAAGCCTTCACGGAGACGAACCCGTTGCACGGTAATGCGTGCGGCGCTATACTTTTTGACCAAATCGTGGTCTGAGATATTGGGGTTTGCCTTAATGTTCTTGATGACTTTGTTCCACAGTTGACGGTTGACAGTATCCGCCCGGCGCTTGCTTTGATGCTTGCGATCTGTCGACAAAGTTTCTCTGTTCTTTTTCAAAACATGCCACAGTGTGGGGCTTATTTGAAAAAAATAATCGGGCACATGTTTTCCCATGTGGAAAATGATCTTTAGGGTCCATCAGATGACATACTAAAATTTCAGATTTTTTCGTTAAGGTTTAGAGGTGCCGAAATGGGCCTAAGTGCTAAATGTCGAGCGGTAGCAAATATCGACCAAAACAGACGCGTCTATAAGTAAACACGTTATTTTGTGATCCTAAAGGGCGAAAATGTTGTCGGTTTTGCGGTATCTCTCAACGCTTTTGAGATATAAGCCTCAACAATGAATGTGTGTTTGTACTTACGCCAACATATTTGAACTATCGCAAGCAACATCTTTGCTGTACGTTTATAATGACAAAATTATATACTGAAAAAAGGCAGAGAGAAAGAGAGAGAGAGAGAGAGAGAGAGAGAGAGAGAGAGAGAGAGAAAGAAAGAATGATCTTATAATTGAGAGTACCCATGGATCTTGAACATATTTAAACATATTAATATATTGCCACACGGGGAGAACCCAACACTTTAACAATTTTGGCCGAGATCACGTAGGGTTTTCCAAATGATTGCGTAAAATTATTTTTCTTCTTTCTTCTCCCATTTTGTGCTTCTCTGAAACACGTTCGAACTGCATTGTAAAAAAATAATTAGGGAACACATAAGAAGTCATAGCTTACAAATCCGATCACAATGCCAGATTACTGACCACCAACAGTTTTGCCACGCTTTCAGTGCATACTGTAACCGAGCAGACGGTGCCGAAAAAGGTGAAGATCTTTTTTTTAAATGTATTTTGTTTGTTTTATTTATCAATTCC
Organism: Aedes japonicus; assembly: GCA_034211315.2. Classification (NCBI taxonomy): domain Eukaryota; kingdom Metazoa; phylum Arthropoda; class Insecta; order Diptera; family Culicidae; genus Aedes; species Aedes japonicus. The sequence continues at coordinate 2,852 of JASCZW010008449.1, forward strand.
TTCTCAGTTTCGTGACAAAATTGTTGAAGTAGATCTTACGCTTCAGGTTGTCCAAAAAATTCTCGATGGGAGCTGAGTGACGTTGGGCGGGTTCACCGACATGGGTACCAGAGCAATATTCAGCCGCTCCATCTCCTACAACGATCGGTTCGAGTAGTGGGCCAACGCCAGATCCGGCCAGAACACCGCGTCTTTGCCCTTATGGTATCTTATGAAGAACGACGCAACTTCCGGCAGGCATTTCGTACTATAATTTTCCCCGCTCACGGCCAGTCCGGAGCGAAAGAAGAGCGGCTTTGACATCCCCTCTCGCTGTTTGTCAGCCACAGCAGCACCTTCAGGGTGGCCACAGTCTCGGGAAAATCGGGAAATGCGGGAAAAATGCGGGAATCCAAAATCATCGGGAAATATGCGGGGAAAAGTCGGGAATTTTAAAAGCTATCGGGAATTTTTGTCATATGGAAGGAACCAAACTCACACCTTTTTCAAATTATTTGAGTAGCGTTTTTGTCGGTTACTCGGCCCAACGTTCTTATTAACGGAATGAAACAGTGTTTTTCTGCAAATCCAGCATTGCTGAAGAAGATAGCTTATTGTTATATGAATGACCTGGCTGTCAACTGGAAATCAGGGATCTGTGAGCCAGCCCTTGGTTTGAAGTCCTCAACATCGTTAGCTGCGGCATGCACGTCGTAGGATCATTTTCTGCTGGTTTTGTTCAGCCTGTTCAAAACGTACCGCTTAGGGCATCTTCAGCGGTGGGCTATTTTTCGAACCACTTTATACTTGAATAGAACCAGCTAAAATAGACCAACTTTGCGTTCTCTGCACCATTGTTGTATTTCTTGTTATTGAACTCACCAACACTTATCATCCTGTCAATTATTTAACATCCAGAGATCAGAAGTATTGTTTTGTTTTCTCAGACACTTTTTGCCATGGATTGGTTCGACCAAATAATTTTTACTGCCAGTAGTGCGTCGTTAGCAGCAGACGAGAATACTTGCTCTGAAGGTGAGTGTGTAAATGCATGCATCTCATTTAAACGATATTAGATAACGCTGATTTGTAATTTGGCAGCGGAAAAACATGCGTCGAAATTGAGAGGGTCACGCCCTGAAAAACGCCCCAATGTCGACCGTGATTTCCGTTTCGGTCATCAGAAGCCGTTCCAGAACTTCTTTAGCGACACGCCAACCTATAACAAGAAGCACTTTCTGCTTCGTTTCAACATCCCAAGGGAGATGTTCCTGGACATTATGCGACAACTAGAGTCAACTGATGACTTTTTTCAGCTGTTGCGATGCAGCTGGAAATGTTGACCTGAGTCCGTACCGCAGCCTTACGGATGTTGGCGTAGTGTTTCTCAGCTAGTTCTCTCGATAAAAACTTGAGGGTTGGTGACCTCGAATTTTTATTTGCAAATCTATCCTGAAGTATTACGGCCTGCAGCATTTGCGTCCCCCAACACCGGAAGAGGTGAAAAACTGATGAACGAAAATGCTTCCCAAAAATTAGAAAAAAAAACCGTATAAATTCAGTGAACTAGAAACTCAGGGAACTTATCAGAATTCAGAAAACCTCCCCGAGATTTTGTTAGTCTCCCGGATGTTAAAGGAACATCCCAAAATATAAGGGAACTTTCCAGAAAATCAGGGAACTTCCTAGAAGTTAAGGGTTCTTTCTTGAAGTTCAGGCAACTTTCCTTAAATTCAGATTATTTCCTAGAAATTCAGAAAATTTTCCATAAATTCAGGGAGATTCCACACAGAATTTCAGGGAAATTCCAAAAAGCTCAAGAAACTTTCCAGAAAAGTATAGAACTTCCCATAAATTCAGAGAAATGTCCAGAAATTCATAAAAACTTGCTATAAGTATACAGAATATCTTAGAAGTATACAGAACATCTTAGAAGTTCAGGGAACCTGTAAGATCGAGGAAGCAAGGTGCTAGAAGGCACTACAAATGCTATTTGAGAAGATTTATGGACGCGGTCAGAAAGCAGGAAGAAAGAAAGCGGAACGGCTTATGATCTTTCTCTGAATCTCCATTAACATTCCCTTTAACGCGTTACGTCATCTGCATTAATCTTGTTGTTATAACTCACTTCACGGACATAGCTAAAAAGTATCTGGGTCTGTGTTTGGAAACGTTCGTAGTTAAAGAATATCTGAGCGCTTCAGTTGCTCACAAAGTAAAAGAAGAATTTAGGCAGCTGTGCTCAATGCCGTCTGACGTTGCTTGCCGGATTCCAGAGAAAAGAACATCGTTTGGACAAATTTTGGCTAGAAATGATTGGTCATTCCAAGAAGAAGCTGCCAAATTTGACAAAATTTGTTAAAATGGTGCTCATCCTGTCGCACAAAAATGCGGATATCAATAAATAGAAAGTGTCTGGTGGTGAACCAAACTGCAAAAAGTTTGGGAGCTCAGAGACTTGTCTACGAACTGTCAACAATGTTGAGAACACGAAGTCTTTGAAGCAATATGCACGCAACGCACGTTGTACTCGAAAATCTAGATCGCTTAACTGTTTTTCTTCGATGTTTATGCTTTTAGAAACTTGTAAGATCAATGACTTACATAAAGCTGAGTGTTCTCGATAGCAATATGAGAGACCAAAGCATATATGCAATACGCAAGAAGCCCGTGGCTACTATTTGAACAAAAACTTCATAAACTTCAAAAATATCTATAAATTCAATATATATTATCTCATTTTCCCAGTCGGGAAAATAATACAAAAATGCGTGAAAAATTCGGGAAAAATACGGGAATTTTTAAATTAAGATTGTGTGGCCACCCTGCACCTTCTTGGGGAACTTGGTGTGTAAAATGAACTTAACCTCGGAACTCACTTCCTTCGTGGGGTAAGTAAAATAAGAAGTGCCCTGCCACCCGTTGCCATCCAGGGTGAGATAAAAAGAGAGGGCAACGACAGGCAGGGCACTTCGTATTTTACTTCCCCCAAGAAGGAAGTGAGCTCCGAGGTGAAGTTCATTTCACATACCAAGTTCCCCAAGAAGGTGCTGCTGTGGCTGACAAACAGCGAGAGGGGATGTCAAAGCCGCTCTTCTTTCGCTCCGAACTGGCCGTGAGCGGGGAAAATTATAGTACAGAAATGCCTACCGGAAGTTGCGTCGTTCATCAAGAAATACCCTAAGAGTTTTCTGGCCGGATCTGGCATTGGCCCCGCTACTCGAAACGATCGTTTGTGAAGAGGGAGCGGCTAGCTATCGATGTGGTACCCAAGTCGGTGAACCGCCCAACGTCCTCCAGCTGCGTCCCATTGAGAATTTTTGTGCCAACCTGAAGCGTAAGATCTACAATTTTGTCGCGAAAACTGAGGAGGAATTGATAAATAATACGAAGAAAGAACTCGAAAACATGCCTACTCGAATGTTTTCCTCCGGCATGTCGAATGTTCCAGTTAACTGCTGGAAGGCCTCTGGCTTTGCAAGTAAGCCTAAATAATTACCTTCCATTGGAAATTTATCAAAAGCAATTATATGTCTTGGTTTTTTTATAATAATTCGAAAAAAAAAGTCCATTTATTTTACTGCAAACGTTAGAGTACAGCAAACATTTTGTTCATGAGAATTATCATTTTTTAATCGAAATTGAACTTAATCGCCTATCAGCATTTTGTTATTTGGCTTTTTACGATCTTACATATTTTTAAAACTATGTAGGAGATTGTAAGTTTATAGTAGTCAACTATAAGGGTAAGTATTGTAACGGTCGTCAAAAATTAGAAAAATTAGTAAGGAATGGTTTGTGATTATGCGGTAGAGAACAATGGGCAACCTAGAACAGAGTAAGTTAAAAACTTAAACTTGAGCTTAAATTGAAAGAAATTGAATTAAAAAACGAGAGTAAGATTTGAAGGAGACATCAATGAAATAAGCGCGTGCGGGTGTTCTGTTAATAAGCAAGACTTGTTCCTGTGAATATCCAGAATATCCAGGAAGTGTTTACTGAAGTACCTTGAAATAATGCCTGACATAATTATCGAAAACATGAACTACGAACAGTGCCTTGAATTTTCATAAAATATCCATGAGAAGTGAAAATGATTTTATGCCAGTGTAATGATGATGTTTACTTTCCCGGTTTTCATGGTTACCGCTGTAACTACTATGCCAACTGAATTTTGTTTGCTGCAATGAATGAAGTCGGCTCTATGTGCGGGTCAAAAATCTGCTGTCACTGTTGTTTTGATTATCAATCGGTAAGCATGAATTTCATTTGATTCAATCTGAATATCATCTCTTGTGATGATTTTTTATTATTAAGTGATTTGGAATCCTAATCCAAATATGGAACAACCAGGGCCATCATCATCGTCCCAGAGGAATAGATGCTAGCAATGTTGTGCAAGAATACCCTGGACTGGGCTGCCCTTGCATTTTTCCGATCCCGACGGGTAATTGATACTCATTGTGGTTGATTGAATTTCTAAACTAGTTAATTTATTTCACAAAAGAACTCTCCGATGTTCAAGATAGAAGTTATAAGAAGTTCAGAAAGAAATTTCTCTTCTCAGACTACTCAAACTGTCTGAAAAAAAACTATTCCAAACTTTGTGAGTGAAATTCAAAATGATTCAGGAGCGGCTGCTCAGAAGTTAATGACGAAATTTGCCAAAAGTTAAGAAGGGAACTTATCAGAAGTTCATCTGGGAGTTTCAGAGAAGATTAAATTCAAGAGATATTCAATGAAGAACTGACTATTTTGATTCGTTATCGAGTTATGCAAGTAAACACTGTTTCATTTGAATGAAATCCATCCCTTTTTGATAAGGGAGGGGCCTCAAACCACCATAGAAACATTTCTCTCCTTAAAAAATCGCCACCTGCTAAATTTGGTTCCATTTTCTTGATTAGTACTCGAGTTATGCAGAAATGTGTCTTTTAATTGTTTGGGAGCCGCCCTTTTAGAAAGGGGAGGGGTCTCAAGTCACCATAGCAACATTTTTTACGTTCATAAACCTCCACCTGCTAAATTTGGTTCCATTTGCTTGATTAGCTCTTCAGTTATGCAGAAGTTTGTTTTTCATTACATGAGAGCACAACTTTGTAGAAGTGGAAGGGGTCTCTAACAATCCTTGGAATCTTCTCCGGCTCCAAAACCCCTTCCATGCCGAGTTCCACGCCAATCGGTTCAGTAGTTTTTGATTCTACAAGGTTCAGACAGAAAGAAATTCATTTTCATATACATAGACTAGCTGAAACCGGTGCGAGCCTTGCTACGCATGCAATAATATGAATGAAAATTGAATTGAACTGGCGCGTTTATATTTATTTTCTGATTGAATTTATTAAATATTTTTGTTTGCTAATGTGTGCATTTCCTGCAAAAAAAACGAGGGTTCGTGATTTTAATTTAACCCTTGGATCGGTAATTTCTACCGGGTTTTCTTTCTTTGTAGAAGCATTTCATAGACAAAACATTTATCTTCAAACGAAGTCGTATCCTGACAGTTTTATCGCTACTATAACGTAATTATCGCTACCATATCATTAGATTTACATCTTGTGCATAATTTAGCATTAAGAGTAACTCTAACCCTTCTCCCATCCTTGACTAAGAAGTGGTTAAATTTCTATCAGAACATGCTGCTTACCCGAGATATACACATTTTGTGTTTATGTCGCATGAATACTTCTCATCTTTGGTTCAAATTTCTGTTTCATTTGTTTGAGAGCCCCCTCCCCTCCAGAGGGAAGGGGTCTCGAACCACCTTTGCAAAAAATCCTGCCTGAAAATCCCCACATGCCAAGTTTGGTTCTATTTGCTTGATTAGTACTCGAGGTTTGCTGAAATTTGTATGGGAGATCACAACCCCCCCCCCCCCCTTCCAGGCGGGGAAGGAGCTTCGAACCATCATGAGAACCTTCTCCGGCCTCAACAACCCCTACATATAAATTTTCATAACAGTAGGTATAGTGCTCATGTTTGGTTGACCTTTATGTTTCATTTGTATGAGAGCCAAGCCCTTCCAGAGAGAAGAGGAGTCACAAACATTTTTTGCCTCCAAAAACCCCCATACATAAAATTTGGTTCCATTTGCTTGATTAGTTCTTGAGTTATGCTGAAATTTGTGTTACATAAGTTCGAAAGCCCCCCCTTCCCCCTCCAGAAGAGGGAAGGGTCTCTAACCATCATAAGAACCTTCCCCGGCCTCAAAAATCCCTGCATACAAATTTTCATACCATTAGGGATAATTCTCATGTTTGGTTGAAAACTGTGTTTTATTTGTATGGGAACCCCCCTTTTAGACGGGGAAATAGTCTCGATCCATTAAGAGAATCTTCTCCGGTGCCAAAAACCCCTGCATTCACATTTTCATAACAGTAGGGATAATTTTTAAATTCGTGTTTCATTTGTATGAGAGTCTCCCCCCCCCCCGCTTCCAAAGAGGAGAAGGGTTTCAAACCACCGTAGAAACATTTCTTGCCATCTAAAACCTCCACATGCCAAATTTGGGTCCATTTGCTTGATTAATTCTCGAGTTATGCTTACATTTGTTTTCATTTGTTTGGGACCCCCCCCCCCTTCCAGAGATAGGAGGGATATCGAACTATCGATAGGTTCCTTTTTCAGCCCCAAAAACCACTGCATTCAAGTTTGAATAGTTGTAGGGATAGTTCTCAGGTTTGGTTGAATATTCTGTTTCATTTGTATGGGAGTCCCCCTTTCCAGAAAGAAAAGGAGTCTCAAACCGCCATTAAAACATTTATCGCCCTCAAAAACTCGCCCTTGCCTAGTTTGGTTCCGTTTGTTTGAGTAGTTCTCGAGTTATGCATAAGAATATATTTTTCATTTGTATGAAAGCCATGCCTTCCTGATAGGGGAGGGATCTCAAATTACCATAGACACATTTTTTACTTCCCAAACCCCCCCACGCGTCAAATTTGGTTGCATTTTATTGGTTATTTCTCGAATTATGCTGAATTATTGTTCCATATGTTTGATAAGTTCTCGATATATGCAAAAAAAATCTGTTTCATTTGCATGATAGCCACCTTTTTCTGATAGGGACGTAGTCTAAAATTGCCATAGAAACATGTTGAACCTCCAAAAACCCCCATATGCCAAATTTGGTTCCATTTGATTGATTAATTTCTTGAACTGTGCTGAAATTTGTGTTTCATTTGTATGGGATTTCAGAGGATGGAAAGATGTCGAACTATCTTACGATCTTTTCCCGGGACCAAAAACCCCTGCAAACAAATTTCCATAGCAGTAGGGATAGTTCTCATGTTTGGTTGAAATTTCTGTTTCATTTGTATTGGAGCACCGCTTTCCATAAACACATTTCTTTCCTTCAAAAACTCGCCCAAACAAAATTTGGTTCCATTTGCTTGATTAGTTCTCGAGTTATGAAGAAATTTGTTTTTCATTTGCATGAGAGCTCCCCTTTGTAGTGGTTGGAGCGGTCTCAAACCGAAAATATTTTTCGCCTTCAAAAACCACATACCAAAATCGGTTCCATTTGCATAATTTGCTCTCAACCTAGGCAGAAATTTGTGTTTCATTTGTATAGAATCGACCCCCCCCCTCTTCTTCCATTCCAGGGCAAAGAAGTCTCAAATCACCTTAAAAATATTTCTCTCCTTCAAAAACCACCTTTACATGCTAAATTTGATTCCGTTTGATTGATAAGTTCTCGAATTATACAGAAATTTGTGTTTCATTGTATCGAAGCCCCCCCTTAGCAAAAATAAGGGTCTGAAATCACCGTAGAAACATTTTGTGCGTTCATAAGCCTCCACCTGATAAATTTGGATCCATTTGCTTGATTAATTCTTGAATTATGCAGATATATATGTTTCATTTTATGAGAGACCCCCCTCCCCCCTTCTTCCTGAATTGAGAGGGATGTCAAACTACAATTGAAACATTTCTTGCCTTCGAAAACTACCACATGGCAAATTTGGTTTAATTTTCTTGATTGGTTCTCGAGTTATGCAGAAATTGGTGTTTCATTTGTATGGGAGCCCCCCTTAACAGAGATGGGAGGGGTTCTTGAACTATCATTAGAACTATCCCCGGTCCCTGCATACAAATGGCACGCCGATCGGTTCTGTAGTCTCCGAGTCTATAAGGTTCAGACAGACAGAAATTCACTTTTATTTGCCCACAAAACCATATTAAAATATAGTAAACACCTCAACATCTCCTCAACCCTTCGCTTCGTACTGTAAGCTAAGACACAAACTCATATCAAAATTACAATTCGTCGGTTTCCATCTCACCTCGTTAGACAAATTTTCAGATTCCATGGCATGTCGGTTCGTCGGTAAGAGAAATTTCCTGATGTTTACCAGAGAATATAATAACCTGTTTTCAGAAGTTGAGAGAAGTGAAGGAAAGAAGTTTTTAGAAGTTCAGAAAAAAAATCCAAGAAGTTTTCGATAATTCTTCCAAAATTCAGAATATCCTCCAAAAATTCAAAACAATAATCCTCAATTAAAAAAAGCTTCCCACTTAGGGTACTAGAAGCTAAGGCAAAAGTTCGTATATTTTACCAGAGAGTCAGAAAACTTTGAGATAAAATCAATGAAAAGAGATCGCTTACAGTCCACATTTTAATCAATAACTTTCTCCGAAAAAAATTCAACTCACAACTTTGAAACAAATTTCCAATGAGGTTTTCAGAATAACTAATGAACTTTTAATTCGAATGTCAAAAATGACAATTGATGTGAGCCAAGTCCTGAATTATTGCATGGTGTAATATTTCAATGACATTTTGAAATCTTTCAACATTGACCATCGAGTTCGGTTGCCGACTCGATCAGGTTCAGTCGGTTTCCGAATGTTAGCAAACTTAAACTTTTATGCACCATCCCGAACTTTAGGAATGAGGAATTTAGTTTAAATTGAACTTCAAAAGACAAGTTACGCAAAAAATGGGCCAAGCAATAAACTGATAAATGCTTAGTAAAAACTGTGAGACTTATGCCAATAAAAACTTGTGAGATATTCACTGCAATAATTTTACCGATATGAACCTGAGATTTATCTATGAACATAATAGGCATATGCTTGTACGAGTAATTAGTCAATATTGTTTAACTAAAATATTTTGTTTTCCAAAATGATATGTTAGGAAGCACAGATTCAAATCCCAAAACCTACGTCCAGCAGCTGACATCCTCCCCGAACAAAACGAAAAAAAGGCGTGATTGACACCCACCTGCACGGACTTGGCGTGACTACTTGAGACAGGTGAAAAACGCTTCGCAACCAATTTATATCCACCCATAAAATAAACTAGATCAACATTTCTAATCGATGACTTCCTCCACCTTCACAGTTCACCGACGAGACGCACTATCGGAGTTCATCATCTAATTTGATCGTTTCTTGCTTCCTGTCACCGAACAGCCGAAACAAAGCACGAAGTCAACAAAGATGTAATTGGCTTACAACCCTTATCTCGTGTCGCTCCGTTCATCCCGACCTATCGAAAGGATGATCCTCTTCAACTTTGATCCTACTAGAGGATCGCACTCTGTTCTTCTATCTGTTCTCCTTTCTTTGTGGAAATCTGACCCTCCGGCGACGGTGGCGGCGGCGGTGCGCGGCAGCAGATCAGAATTAATTGCTCAGGTGCTGCTAATACATCCTACGACTCCGGTTCCGAAGCACGGTTGACACAATTGGGACCCAGAAGGATATTTAGCTGAGTGTTTAAATACAAATTTATAACTGTCAACAGAAACACTTTGTCACCTTATTTTTTTTTTTTACTCCAGCGGTGGACTGTTTGCTTTTGAAGAGGAAAGGTCAAGCGTGAAATTCTCTTCGGCTCTGTGCTCGTCTTCAGTGTAGTCCATTCAACGTAGATTTTTTGTCGCTTTTCTGAAAAGAAAGCAATGAATGAAACCGGACTATTAATATTTGACCGACGACGGCGATCAATCGTTTGTCCCCGGATTGTGAGTGATGAGCTGAACATTTTAATCTAGCTGCTACTCTATCTTTCTGGAAGTCGTGGAACAAATATGAACCGTTTGTGTCATGTCACGGTGGCGGGTGGCGGCGGAACCCCAAGCGCTTTGGCATTAATAATTTATGAATGATTGCCGGGAACAGTGAAAAATTTAGATGTAATTCCAGCATAAATCACGTTTCGCTTGATGCTCCTTTCAGTTGCTGCAGGGAAAGGAAAGAAAAAGAAAAGGTAAGGTTCACTGTTCACAGTCATACATCACATCGATTCGTCTTGTTCGGTGGAGCCGAGCCAGCGAGCGAGCGAAGGCCAAGATGGATTGAGAAGCCAAGCTTATCGCAGATTGTGAAACAGCAGCAGGTTGCTTGTGAAAGGAAGTTTACTACTTGTGCGATAAATGCACGATTATTTATCCATTTAAATAATGCTACACCCCATTTATGAATACGTAATTTTTTCGGGTACATACACTGCGATAGCAAGGCTCATTACAAGGCAGCTCAACCATGTCCTCCACCCCCCCTGGGCATTGTTGCTCCGACGACGACGACGACGGTGAGGTGGTGTTTTCTTTTTTCGGTAGGTGATTGGGCGTTGGGCTGCCCTCTGGGTGGGATTTTGGTTGACGGGTACATTATGGAAGTTTGCTACTACACACATGATACCTCGGATGGAAGGCATTCATATGGTAGGACCTTCAAGGGTTGAACGAAGTAAGCAACGAGGGGCTAGCATTCTCATATTTGGGTCTCGGTTTGTCTCGAGTACATGAGGATTTTCTCTTTTAATAAATTTCTGAGTTCAGAACAACTTGGGTAGTTTGGTCATTTGGCATAACAGTTACTTTGCATAAAAGACATTTGATATAATTTTGATCTGAGTAAAAGCTGTGATTCATTTGGCATAACTGGCAAGGTTTAGGGACCTTAGGCTGAAGGCCATTAGGCTGAATGTCATAAGGATGACATTAGGTCGTATTAAGATAAGTAGAAGATTGAACTCGATATTCCATGAAACATTGGCTACCGAACTTTCATGGGATATTACTTTGTCAGAAATAAGTATAAAGACATGTGGATTTTGGGCAGAATTCCATTTTCTTATGAATAATCATTTGAAATCTTGTTCTCCGCCGATTTAAAAAAATAGATAATTTGTGAAAAAGAGTTTGTTTCTTAGTTTCGAAATGTGTAAAAAATAAAATTGCATTTATGATGTTTTGGGTAGGAATTAAGTTCTAAGAAAAGTGTGGTTTTCCAAAACAAAAAACCTTTTAATGATGTTGAATAATGATGGTCCTTATTGTCAAGGCTTAGAAGTTTTGAAGTTTCTCAACATATTCGGATCGATCTTAGACCATTGTTCGGTTGAACAAAGCTCTACACTTTCGTTAGCGGTTGGAAACTTTCTTTTTCAGATCAGCTCAAGCTAGAAGTTTTATTTTATTAGCGTTTACAAATTTTAACTAATAGTAATATAGTAATATAGAAATACAATTTAGTGTAAGCTTTGAAGAATAGGCTTAGATTAGAATAATTTCAATTTGTAGGTTGTAGTTCAGTCTGTAAACTATAACAGTGGCTTTAAATAAAGGATTCAATAAGGTGCAGAAGACTTACATTTAGCAACTTATATGTCTTCGAGCTGCTAGAGTGTATCTATCTCCCAGAATGAGTATAGGCCTATTTGGGATCAACTTTAGGTTAAGTTAGTAAAACATTAGAAAAACATACTTTATAGCTTACTTTTCTCTATTAGGTTTAATTTTCCACTAAATATAAGAAATTCTTGCAAATGTAAATGATAAGTTATAATAAATTCTAGCTAATTACGCAAATAACGACAAATTCTAATGTATATGACTCTCTATCTGAAGTGACACGCACTTTCTGTCCTCTTTCACTGTGTTCTTCCGTTTCTTCCCTGACATTCAAGTGACATCGCTCCTGTCAAAGTAAACTGATAGGAGGTGAGAGAACTCACGCATGTCCGTCGGCGGTGAGATGACTAGCGTTGCCAGACTGCGTAGTAAAAACCATTCATCTTGAGTTGCCCGTTTCAATTGGTCAGCCCGCTTGACAACTTCTTTTATGACTCAAAACATTATCAGAAAGTAACCCCCAAGCCTTTGCATCCAGATTTAGATCTGGGCTGCAGGCTGCCCGCTCCAAATCAGGCATGTCGTGATGCTTCAAAATGTCTTGGTTGATTTGGAGGCAGCAAATCAATAGCGAATCAACACAACAACAAAGATTTTAGTACCGAAAGGTACCGAAAAGCGCAAGAATTATTGCAAGGTGCGTAGACTGTGAGTGTACTTCGGACTTGGGGGCTCAGGAATAGTGGAACCAATTTCAAATTGCTAGTAGCATATTGATTGTTGGTTCACCCACATGGAAATGAATAAAACATGCGTTTAACCAGGCAGGCAGCGGCAGGCACATTTGATTCCTAATTGTTCCCTATCCATCTATATATATAAAACAGAGTGGCATACGTAAGACCGCGCATAACTCGAGAACGGATCGTCCGATTTAAGTTGCTTTTTTTGTTCTGTTCGGCTACGCTCAAGGAACATTTATAGAAAGAGAAAGTTGGACAAATTTATGGGGAAAATGAAAATTTTGAAGTGATAGATTTTCAATACATTGTGTATGTTATTTTTTCGTTTTGATCGAGTTATCCTTGACATGCAGCGGAGTTGACAGGTGTCCTTATTATTCTGCTTTTGGTTAATGTTCGTGGTCCAGCTTCGATCGAGTCGTTTCGGACTGTGCGGCATATCGAGAGGCCTGTCAGCGGTTGCAATTGTTAGAAAACGACACACATTGGGATACAACACATGCCAATGCCTTTGTTACTGTACCTGCAATCAAATTCGTAATCCTTTTTGCGATCATCATCTATACATGTTTTCCATAAAATGTAGTCGAATTGTGGAACAAATACAAGGATGACATGGTTGATGATATTTTACATCAAGCTCGCACAACCACTGTGAATTACGAGCTGGAAATTAACAAAGAGATGCGCAACGAGGCGCTGGTTTTGGTCAAATGTATGTGTTAACTCATGTGCGGCAGTGACTCCTCAGCAAGAGGACGTATACGACACTTGGATGAAAGCGATTGACGACTGAAATGGAGGCGTGTTCTTCATCAATGTACCTGGCGGAACTTGCAAAAGTACCTTATTTCATTATTATTGGATTGGGTTTGCCCATGATCAGATATTGCGATGGCAGTTGCCTCTTCAGGAATTCCAGCTACATTGTTCGAAGGCGGTCGAATGGCTTAATCTACGTTGAAGCTGCCGTTGAATCTCCAACTGACAGACGAATCGACATGCAACATTTTGATGAATTCGACAAGGACGAAAGTGTTGCAGTGTTGAAAAATCATCATCTGGGACGAATGCACAATAGCACCCAAAGAGCATTCGAGATCTGCGCAGTAACTCGAGACCTTTTGGAGGCGCAATGATTTCGTTGTCAGGTGATTTTCGACAAAACACTACCTGGCATTTCACAAGCCTTAAGCTTTCGTATTTAGGGCTATATATAAAGAAGCTACAATTGACGAGAAATATCTGAGTTACCTTGCAAAACGATCCGTGTGCTGAGATTTTTTCGAATCAATTGTTGGCGATTGGCAATGGATTGATTTCGTTCCCGCCGAATGTCTGCCGAATGTAAAAATAATTATAAAAAATTATAAAAACCGCGATTGGTTAAGTGCACATGCGAAAAATAAGGATTCCGGGATTTGAATTTCGTAATTCAAAAAGTAATTCCTGGACAATTACATTCATTCAACTTAATTGATAGTGTGACTTATCCGAACGAAGTAACCAATTATCCAACAAAATTCCTGAATTCATTAGTTCGGAATCATGTGAATCCTAAAATCGATTAAAGCGGAACAAAGTTCGCCGGGTCAGCTAGTTTTATATACATTTTGACGCATGATGGCAGGGTAGCTGGACATCAATATCGCTTCTCTCTCTCTCTCTCTCTTTCTCTCTCTCTATACATCTTTTGTTTACTATTAGGTACATTACTTTTATGTTGCCCTCTTCTTCACTTCGGTACAATTGCACTTGGTTGAAGTATTGTCGACGTTATCTGGATGACCATTCTGCGGTATATGGTAACACCAATTGATTACACACATTGATTACATTGGTCGACCGTACGACCGGAAAACTATTGAGGTGCAGTTCAGGGAAGTTCTCCGTTGAACTTCTCTGTAATTATCTGTAACTTCCCTGCAATTATCTGTAGGTTTTCTGAAATTCTCTGTACAATTTCTTTGGAGTGCTCTGCATAACTTTCCTGAAGTTCTCAGTAGAACTTTCCCAAAGTCTCTGAAAAACTTCCCCCAAAGTTCTCTGAAGATTCACCTCAGGATATTGCACTTCCTCGAATGCTTCCGGCAGGATACGATGCCGTTCCAATGTGTAGTACTCCTTGGCGACTTCACTCAACCCGCTAAAATAAAGCGACATAATCGAATGGTTAGCGAATCACTTGAGTGCCTTTATCCGTTCGATACTGTCCTTGGTCTATGTATTGACCGCCACAGCCAAAAACTTACCGGCTTTGGCAAGCTTAACAGTTTCCGAGCCAATAACCTTCAGTTTTTGCTTACGTCCCTGCCTCTGGGCCGGTTAGTTTCGCTTACTCATTCCCGTCGATGATTCTCCTTGTTAGCTTTGGTCGATTTCTTCAACTCCGTCATTTGGAGACTGAAAACAGAAAATCAAATTAGTTCCTGAAAGATTTCCTTGAGTCACGGTTAACGTAACAAATCCAAACCCAGTGCGATCAAGTTTTTAAAATTCAAATTTCAAATGATTGCGTCTGCTTGCTTGTATAAGAAAACATGGTACTGCTGCTACTTGGGGCGCTTTCCAATATCTTGCAGCAGTGGATCATGACAAACGGTGGTTGCTCTTTGGTAGCATATAGTGTTAACGCCATTTGGAGGATGTCTTCCGGAGAGGCACGGCTTTGTTGAGGAGCCTTTATTTGCGCCATGCAGCCAGTGCACTATGGTCCAGATTACGAATTTACGAGGAAACGATGCTCCCAGTGCCTAAACTTGAAACTTTACAGCAAAATAATGTTCTACAACATTGTTTGTATTACTAAGACCCATTTTGTGATGTTGATTAAAATTAGGTGGTCCCCATTTTCGCACGGAATTACAATAATTAACTTTTTTTATTTGCAGAAATAGACGTTTATACTCGTGCGTAAAGTTGTAGCGCAGAAAATTTCATGGAATTTTCATATATAAAATTTTTTGTAGCTTAAAAATTGACCGATTTAGAGCAAAATGGGGACCACCCTAATTTTAATCAACATCAAAAAATGGACCTTGATGATACAAACCATATTGTACAACATTACTTTGCTGTAAAGCTTCAAGTTTAGGCGCTGGGAGCATGTTTCCTCGTAAATTCATGATCTGGACCATAGTTGGTAGCATATAGTGTTAACGCCATTTGGAGGATGTCTTCCGAAGAGGCACGGTTTTGTTGAGGAGCCTTTATTTGCGCCATGCAGGCAGTGTACTTACTAACACCACTTTCAGCTCGCAGTTCTGGATTGGCTGTAATGCAGTTTTACGTGCAATTTTCTATGAATTTATCATAGATTTCCCTTTTTTAATTTGTACCAACAATTGGGTCTTGGAATACATCGAGCCAAGCCCGACACATTGCTTCATCCTCTAGAATTGCCCAGTTCTTTCAACGCGACTTCGACGCACTCATTTTAATTTTAAAATTCCGGTTTCACGTTGAGCCAACTTGTTGGGCAAAAAGATCTTCGAATGAATAGAATTTTACATGAAAACGAGCTGACTTAACAACAACGCTGAGTTAAGAACAGCAACTAATAACAACAACAAGAAACCATCACTTTATGTTTTTATAAATCATTGTGGGTTTTCTTTCAAGGGAAATTAACTTCTGTTCCTTCAAGCACTTCTCTATAAGAAAACTGCTTCATACGTTTTCAAACGAGAAACAAGGCAGGCCACTGTATTATAAATATACTAGAACAGTGCAACTCGTAAAATCACTTGAGCCCAAAGTAATACTTCAGGATCTATTTGACCACATTGCAACTTCGAGATTTTCAACAATTTAAGCCACACTTAAGACAGCACACACACTACGCAACGAGCGAGCCAGATGAGCATCGATTATCGACAGTTGCCAGATTTATTTCATGATATTTTTAACTGATGGGTTTTGGCGTGGTAAAAAACTTAGATACATATGTACAAAACATGTTATGCAAGATTTTGGTTCTATGCCTTATGATATATTCATGTGAGCTGGCTGCATAATATTCCCTAATTTGCTATGTAACATTGTTACCATGAGCAACACTTTTAATAGAAATAATATTCTTCCCTGAGCTGGCAACAATACTCGTCAGCTGATTTGTTCATTCCATCAAGATTTCTGCAATCAATTTGTAAACAAATTTTGCGCAGACCAAGCGTTACTTTGTCAATGATTGAAATTAATTGTGGTGAGCAGTAATGCCACATAAAAGCAACGAAGCAACGAAGTGGTTCGCGCAGGAACAGTTGAGCGGGAGTGATGAAACATCGCTCGATCGAGGTTCAACTGCTCCAGAAGAGGATCCGGGATTCTCATCAACGAATCAAAGTATTCTGATCGTCGAGGATCCATTTCAGTGTGTGAGTAGTGATTGTAACTTAAAACGCGGAGATGAAATTGTTCAATGGAATTGTTCACCGCCTCATCTGAAAAATCTTTCAGTGAACAAGTCCGGATGTTTTTCCCATACCGTTGTTTCTGATGAGCGGAAAGTGGCTGTGATTAGAGTGCGAGATTTATCTCGTCAGACATTTCCGGTGAAACGGCATACGGGATCATTGTCTGTGAGGACCACGCTAACCGTCCTAATTTTATCCCGTCTGCTGCTGGCAATATTTGTACAGCTATCGACCAGCCAGACAGATGCGTTGAACTTGGCTATTGTTCAGCGATCGAACAGTAAACAGCAAGCAGACCGACACAGCTGGTAGCACCAACCACATTGCAGATAACGATCGATCGGGGTCATCGATGAGAGATGGAGATGCTGCAGAGAGAGGTTCGGTCGACCCGACGATTTCGGAAAATTCACCACAAATGTTCGGGATGCTGGGGCTGGGGTTTTAAATAGGTAGTTGTAGGTAATTTTAGTCAGTAGTAACCTTACCATAGGTCGAAGACGGTCCTGTAAGACCCCTATATTTGTTAATTGTTTAATGTTAGATTTAAGAGAATAAATGTAGTGCCGGCAAATAAGTGTTTCCCTTAAAATTACGGACCATTAAAATAAATGTAAGAATGTCAGAAGTAGTGTTTGTTTAGTGTGCCTAAATTAAATGGAATCACGGCCATCGAGCCCCAACGGTGATGCAAGGGATCCACATCGCCATCTCTTCCGCAGAGCTAGAAAATATACGGTATCATCGACTACCGGTGATGGAATCCACCGATGTTTTATGAAGATCTGCAGCTTCAGATCACACAAATTCTCCTCTGTTAGATTCCAGGTGAGTGCTATTTTATAAATAGGTTACTAAAGAATGGATTCATTCTGAATGAGTTTTTATTAATGTGGTTATCATACAAGCTTTCTGAAACAAAAAAATGGCATTGACGAATATACGGCTTTTGAGATTTAACCATTTGGCCTATTCGGATCTTTCTTTTTAACAGCAAAACCAATTTTTTTTAATTTTATATGTACATCCCCAACAGAGTTGTTTCCCGAGTGCACTATGGAAGATGTTTGTTCATGTAAGGAGACAACAAAATTTCAAAATCGTCGATGTTTCCTTTGGAAACCATTTTTCTTCCTTGGCATGTCAAGTCATTGCTTTCTACAATAAGCTTATTGCCAACTCTCAACTTAGTGTTTTGGGTGCAACTTTCGATCTCACGGAACATGATATCACCGATCCAATCCAAGTTAACTCACCGCCAACTAGGGCATCCAAATATGTACTAAAAAGATCTCAGTAGATCGTAAATTTGTCATTCTTGGTAGAATGTAGCCAGCGAGATTGAACAATCTTGTCTCAAATTGACGCAATGTTAAATTTAAACTTTATTGATTGCAAACTCGCTATTCATTATCATTTTTCAGTGACTAATAAAATGGTCTTTCAGGGTGTCGTGAATTATTCAAACAATTTTCTGTATTCTGTCACGTACTATCGACAACTTCTTAAAATAGTATTTCCGCTACCAAAGAAATTGTGGATAATCCGCAGTATTTAGCAGACGAGCTTGAAAATAAACTTCAGATTTTCTTCGAAAACGTTTTTATAAAAGAGCGTGCTGTGGATTATTTTAACAAATGTCGTTTTCGGTGGGTTCACCCTAGGTCCACCCTAATAGCTGTCGAAACGTTTTTTATTCAATCGGGTCCGATCTGGATCCGCTCTGGATCCGACCCAACAACATCGATGAGGTCCAACCTGGATTCTCCAATACACACAACATGAACAGTCAAAAACAAAGGTTTATGTTTGTTTATGTTTATGTTTTGCACTAATACCATCATACTGACTTGACTCTGGATCCGTTTTCGTTCGGTAAAAGCGAGTCATAGCCCAAACACAATGATAACGGCAAAGCCTGGATCTGAGTATGCCTGCTTGTCGGAAAGAAAACAGGCTAGATCCAAGCCGATTCTAATTCGGACATGCCGGGAAGTCATTTGCAGCAACTGTCAAAATTGCCGTTTTCCGTTCCGTTTCCGTTATCATTGTGTTTGGGCGGTCAGAGTCAGACCTGACCCAGGTTTAAAACCGAAAACGACATAACTCCTTAGAGCAATCTTAGCAACCCTCATTTGTATACAAACGATAGAAAAGATACCAAGCACTGTGACATTTGTTCTACGCGTCAGCTTATTGTAAGAGACAAATCGTCCGTTGCGCTATACGGTGTGGATATTCGGCAATGACTGGTAGATTTGTGATTTTTTCATTACATTAAAAAAAACGTTCGGAAATAGCCTAGGTGAGTGTTGATATATGTAATGCTTGTGCTTTAAAAGGTTATTTATGGGACATTTTCGCAATGGATTATTTTGAAGCGAAGGGACAAGCGCAAATTGTTTACCTTATAAAAAATACACAAGGAAACACTGGTACAAAATTTGAAAATGTATGTTCTGCAGTGTTCTACTATATATAGCATAAACGAAACAGAAAACAATATTTCAAATACAACGAAAAATATTTCAATGAACGCTATCCAATGCTCAGGATGTTAAGATAATTGCATCGTCCTCTTACATTTTCGTCGAAGTAAAAAACACTATTTTATTGTTGACAAAATGTACTCGAGTTTTAACCATAGGCTGCCCAAAAAGCGTTTGAATGGTCTGAGTTTTGGATGAAGCCGTACAATTTCTCGCCGTCAAGCCGCAGAAGTAAGCAATCTTACATGCCTATTCAAGATAATCAATGACATTATAGCTAACTTCGATAACCTTGAAACATTCTACAAAGCCAATGCCAAAACTATTTTTTCCAAGTGATGCTTTGAGTTTGTTGCTGGACAAATCACTGACAAAAGCTTCTAACATGAGATTAAGAATGAAACAAAAAAAAGGAATTTTTACATTTTCCCTTCTTCTTATAAGGTATTTAATAACGGTATTGAGTTCTTTTCATAGCTATTTTATGCTACAAAACTTTTATTTGATACTGTGAGGCCATAAAAGTTTTCCCATAAAAATAAAAATTTGAGAGCTAAACGCCCCTCGGATAAATCGGAAATAAAAATTACGTCGACTATATTTCTCTCTTTCTCTTCTAATTTTTCACGTAAGTCGAATAGTGGATCATAATTCAGTAATTCAGCAGCACATGAAGGTCAACATTCCCAAAAGCTGAAATGCCGCAATTTTTCTGGCTACTTTTAATTGGGCAGATATGTTTTAGAACAAAACTTAATTAAATGCAGAAAATCAGCCATAGGATAAAACAGTCAACATTTAGTTCGTTTATTTGCAAGGCTCAGGCATGGCTAACACTTTGCGAACCGATAAGCAATGTTGTTATGCAATGCTTTTGGTGTTTTTGCTAAACGGATGCTTTTCAAAAAACGAGCAGTGCATTTTCAACCCCTGTTAAATAGACTAAATTCGGAGAAAGTGGTAAATGAGTGAATCTGCTTTTGTAAGCAAACATTTGAATCAAAAGTTTTACAGCGAATAAATTCGAAAAATTAAGACTACAATGGACTAAGCAGTGGTCTTAGTTTGAAAATTGAACTTTTATTCGTGAGAAATTGTCAGTTTAAGGGAGCTTATTACGGTTTCACTTTCTCCATGACATCCGTAATCAGGATAGTGACTACCATTTGATATTCACGTGAGTTTTTTCGCTGTGATTCTTTTTCACCCGTGAAGTGCAGGGTGGCCACAGACTCGAAATGGAAATGCAGGAAAAATGCGAATCCAAAATCATCGGGAAATATGCGGGAAAAAGGCGGGAATTTCAAAAGTCATCAGGAATTTTGTCATATGGAAGGAACCATACTCACACCTTTTTCAAATGATTTGAGTAGCGTTTTGTCATTTACTCGGTCCACCGATCTCATTGTTCAGCCTGTTCAAAACGTACCGCTTGAGGCATCTTCAGCGGTGGTCTATTTTAACATCTTTATGGATTGATTTGCATCAGCAAACTTAAAAGAACCAGCTAAAACAGACCAACTTTGCGTTTCCGCACCGGTGTAGTATTCCTTGTTGTTAAACCCACCAACACCTATCATCTTGTCAATCTTACGATATCCAGAGATCGGGAGTTTTGTTTTTTTTTCAGAGACCGAGGATTTTTCGCCTAACTTTTACCATGGATTGGTTTTTGAGCGGTGGTGAGTGTGTGCCAGACCGCGTGCATCTCATTTAAACGATATTAGATAGTGCTGATAGTGATAGATAAAACCCACGCCAACTTAGCGACAAAGCTTTTTCTGCGATGACAACAGATCCCAGACATTATGCGACAACTACGGTCAACTGATGACTTTTTCCAGCTGTTGCGATGCAGCTGAGATATGTTGTACCTTACGTGGTACATGGGTGCACTACAGCTTAACGGATGTCCTAGCGTATGTCCTCAGCTGGTTCTCCTCGAAGAAAACTTGGGGGTTGGTGACCCTGAGAATTTTTGCAAAATCTGTCCTTTGGACCTTTACGGCCTGCAGCGGTATTTTACGCCCACAATATTCGGAAAAGGTTAAGAAACTGATGGACAAAAATTATCTCGAGGTCAGTCAACGTGGTGTATTCGATCATACCTTGACCCTACCCGCATGGGGATGTAGTAAAAGTTGTGTTCCTATTCGAAATACTACCACACAATGCCTCCGCTCAATTTCAAACTACTTCCTATTCGAATTTTCACAGCCTGCCGTGAGCTAACGGAACTATCAATACTTTCTTTCCAACAACTTTGTTCTGTAAAATTGCTGTCTACTCCTAGAACCTGTGGTGATGAGAAATTATTTCCTTCTCAAAACAACATCATCAAAAATTATCTCCCAAAAAATTCGAATTTTTTTTTGTAAATGCAGTGCACTTAGAAACTTAGGGAACTTATCAGGAGCTCGGTATACTTTTTAAGTTGACTTAGACTTTCCAGAGCTTAGCTATTCTCCCTGATGTCGAAGGAACATATGGATTCATCCATAAGTATTTCCACTGTTTTTGGGGAAAGCTGTTTCACCTTCTTTAACAGTTCAATTGCAAGTTTTTTATGTATCCATCATGTTATTTTCTCACGGAATGGCTGGAGCAACGGGACAATCCCTGTACAACCATGCCAATGAAAATGGAGTCATGGTAGACGATCATTTCTTGTTTTCAGCAACAATGACTTCTCTACAAATGAAAAGCAAATCCGTAAAAATTTTGTGGGAAAACGAAGCACCACAATCAGTGCGATCGGTAAGACCACTTATGTTGGAGTATACAAAAAAAAACAGAGTGTGTATTGAAAATCGACAACGATTTGAAAGAACAAATTCTAAATTTGAACGATTTTGAGTTTTTGGTGACGGTAAAATCCTTAAGGTTGGTATTTTCACCAAACTTTGATCGATGGAATAAATTTGAATATTTTAACAGATACAACATCGTCACAATCATGTCCTATTTGTCATGACAACAACAGGAGCATTCGTTGGCCGTAGCGTCAACGAGAAATTAGTTAAATACCTATTTGCAATCTAACTAATCATTAACAACAGACATGGTTAAACCTGGAGGATTTCGACCAATTGTGCAACGAAACATATGAGATGTATGTTAAAATATACCATTGGTGTCCTATGCCAGCTACTCTTCATAAAATACTTGTGCACTCCACCCGTATCATGGCAACTCTTCCCTTTTCATCTGGATTTATGGGAAAACAAGGTTCTGAAGTCAGAAACAAATATTATAGAAATGATCGACTTTATCACGCCAGGAAAATCTCTAGAGCTACTAATATTGCGGATGTATTTTACCGGGCTATGTATTCTTCACATCCCATTCTATTAGCAAAGAAGAGGAAAAACTATCCGAAAAAAGATCTCGATTGCTGCCTGGAAGATTTGGAGTACAGTTGGTCTGAAGTACACATGGAATATGAGGATGACGTGTACGATTAGGTACATAAAATAGGAAGTTTTTAAATGTTTAAATGTAAATATACAAACAGACATAACACTCCTACATTCTTCATCCATCACGTATTAAACGGTCAATTCAAATGTTTTTTGATTGGTAGTCTCGCCACTGTCGTCAGAAATGTCACGTTGTTACGCTGTTTGGTGATAAGTAAGTTGTTGATGCTGCCGACCGAAAGTTATGCACAAAAAATGCAAAACTACCAATTTCAAAACGCGTTTCACTAAAAGGGGAAAAGAGGATACAAATTTTGCAATTTTTTTGTAGATGAATGTTTTTACTTTGGTTTACTTGTTTAGTTTTTGCAAATAGTTGCAAATAAGGAAGTGGGATGTCTTGCAAAAAACGTATTTTATAACACTTCAACCTCTATAACTTGTCTTAGACAATAGCTAGCCCTAGTCCCTAGACCACCCCTAGCCACCATCCAAACCAAAAGATAGATATCATTTTTATATTAAAACTTACGGAAGACATCGTGTGTCTAAGTTTAAAAGTTTTCGAGTAATCGATTTTGTCGCGAAATTCAAGCTAATCGTTCAATGGTACTATGGTTTGGGTTGCGGCCAAAGAGACTTTTCCGAAGAAGGCAAAACCTTTCCTCTACCCCAGTTGGAATCGTACCAGTTGTGTTCGCTTTTTCTACTATTGAAGGGTCTTTTCAAGATTACAAATCTATGCTTCAATCTATGCTCATATAAAATTAAAAATTAAACGATGCAAAATCACAAGAGATAATTTTACGCGTCCTTATCCGAGCACCGCACACTACGATCGTCTGTTTTATATTGAATTCAAATTGTTCAAAAATTCAAAAGCTGACGTGGTTTATTCAGGAAGCATAAATATGGAAGTAGAATGTTAAGAAAGAATTATAAAATGATCTGTCGGAAGTTGCAACAGATTTTAGTAAAATAAGAGATTGAATAGTTTTTCTTTGGTATAAAATATCATCAACATTGATTCCAAATTTTGATATATCGTGAAATGAGCCTGGGTCCTACAAACAGAACAACTTAAGCCATTTTTACAATTGTTGCACTCTCACTTATTCACTGTTTCCTTAATTTTGTTTATCTAAAATCATTATTTTCGATCGCTTCCAGCCTTGCTATTCGAATCAGCTGCATTTATTTTCATTGAACCGTAATGAAATTAATTAAATTCTTTGAAGTGGTTTGACGAGAAAGTGGTTTGACACTAAATTATGGGATTTGCCGATAATTATCCAAAGTGCTGAGGTCACTACACTTTGGTAGCCGTCTCTGAACATGTCATCCTTATAGAAAAACAAATCAACACATTCTATACCCGATCGACCCCTCGTTGGTCGACACAATTTTCTCCGGTAGCTGTGCCTCCCATCCTGTGTGCCCTTCCACCGAGGCATGTAATCCTTTCTACGTGCCTTCAAAGAGCACCTACCTACGCCTGAACCAAGGTTGTGCAAGTTGACTACCAAAAGCCAAAGTACACACAAACACCTACCTCGTTCGGTACATGAAGCGTTTTCCGATACCCACTTTCAGCAGCACTCTGGGCCTTCAATCATCGCTCTTATCAGATTAGCCCGTGTGTTTCAATAATTTAAGACGGAAGTAATAAATCTTGGCCCTCTTAATCCGACCTGCACCGGTTTTGCTGCTCTCCCTCTCTCTCTCTCTCTCTCCGGCTGGCTGTTCAGTGCAAAGTGCGATATTCGAAATCGTGTAAATCAAAATCGACTTTGGCAAAATCGAACCAAGTTTAATCACGCGGGCAGGAAAAACACGAGCACCTGAATAGTGGAGCAAACTGCATCGATCGAAATTACAACTAATTGCTATAATCACATACCTCTGTACAAGCCCCGCTGCAGCAACATTTCAAATTTTAATCAACGGTTGAAGGAGACCCGGGAGTTTCGCATATTTTAATCACTGTTTTGCCCCGGCAGCGGTGGTGTATGTGAAAAGTCAGTTGCAGGCGCTGCCGTAATCGTTGCGAGGCGCCTGCAAAAACAAATTCCTAGGAAAAATCAATAACTTGCAGAGGGAATATCTTTCTGGACTTTCAACAGTCCAACAGCTGGCTGCTACAGAGGTGGAGTTCGAGTGTAAACAAACTCATAACTTACGGGAGGGCGTCGCTGGCTGGGTTCAATTATTGTGTTTTCGGTGAGTTTGATTCATGGCAGTCTTCGATCGAAATTGAAACGACTCAATCAGAGTGGCCGTGGCCGGGGGTTATTTGAGGGATGAGTGTAGATGCTCACGGTTGAGATGATGGTAGTTTAGGGGTGATTTATTGATCGTTGGTAGCAATTTTCAATTTGTGATCGATTGTTCGATTGAAAGTTCAACCGAATAATTACAACAGCAACAACAATTCAAATTTCAAACCGGGCATTCTCACAAGTCAGTTTTGGCAATTCACGTTAATCGTGCAAGCTGCTACTTGATCGAACACAGGTAGGTGGGTATTCAAAGCACAAAAGTTAATCCAATTTCACACGATCTACAACCCGGGCCTTCGTCGAAATACGGCAGGGAGATCGCGGTACGGCGGTAGGACGAGAAACAAGTGACGCAAGCAATAGAAAATCAGATCACAGCATGATCTTGAACCGAAATGCTCAACAGCGTAACAACATTGATCTCCGGGAATCGGATCGACCTGCGGGTACCTGCTGCCAAAGCCAAACACTTCTCTCCATTTGCTACCTGCCATAGCTTAATCTTTCAAGCAGTTTGACACTTTTTATTCCCCTGCTCCGACTCAAAGCCGAGACCTGGGAGAGAACCCTTTTCACAGTGAATTTGTAACACGATACTTTCGAGCTGGTCCACGCGAGGGGTCTAGTTTGGATTTTTCAAGAAGTCAATTCTCTCCCAGAAGTAGGATTAGCGCATCTCCCCGCGCTTCAGCCACCGCCCTCTCGAATCCGAAGAAGCGAACATGAGTGGAGAGTTTTTAATTAGACCTAGTTGAGAGTCGAGCTCGAGGTACTAACTAACCAACCATTGAGCGATTTTCAGACACAAGCTTGTCACCTCCGATTAGTACCCGGACCTTCGGCTGCTAGTGCCGTCGATGGGATTAGGTAAGATCTTGTTTAAATACCGTTTAGTCCCTGCGCGCCCAGCTGAAGGCTTTCGTTTCACCGGAATTTTCAGCGGGGGTCATTTTCGGACGCTGTGCTCTTCTAGGAATTTGTGCTGAAGCATTCCACTTTGAGGAGCTTCATTGTCACTCCCTGGACAGGCTCGCTTCACTCAACAGATGACTCATGTTTCTCCCGCAGGGAGTTCGTCATATGTCCTCTCTCTCTCGATCTCGGTGCAAGTCACGCAATGTTTTCAAGGTCCAATTCCGAATGCGATAATTTGCTCTAATTCCCAGTTAGCTTGGCTAAACTTTTTGTCCTCAAAAGTTATTTTTCCACTCGGGTGCATTGCTTCACTATAATCAAGTTGTTTGTTCTCATTCCGAGCGCCGAAATTCTCCTTTGAGCAATTCCCGCAAGAAACCGCTAGACTTCCGTGTGGGCTTCGACGGTTTTATTAAATTCACATTTCTTCTTCGATTATAAATAAACGCGGAAACTGTTTACCGAGTCTCTCGAGGAACCTCACGCTAGGGTGGAAAACTGGAACCCGTGGGCTTTCTCATTCCGATCCGGCTAGGCAGGATAGCAAACGGAGAGAAGATAGCTGTAGGTAGCTACCGTCCGTCGTCGAATGGTGTGTGGCGTGTCGGTAATTGACTGTTGCTTAGGAATCGAAGAAACAGAAAAATTTGGAACGCGCAGGTGAAATATGTGCGGTGGTACCTCTACTTTTCTTTGGGATGGGATGGCATCATGATACCGTTCATTTCTTTTTTTTTTTTGTCGGTTTGCATGTCAGTGGGGAGTGAAATGGATTCCATTGTTTGGTTGCGGCTGCTCGAGTTGCTCTAACTGCTTGCTCCAGTAATTGAAAAAAAAGAAGTTGAATGATTCGAACTTTTGGAAGAAAACTGAATAGAATCAACAAAAATAAAATAATTGAATTTTGAATTCACAGTTACTACTTGTGAAAATGACAAGTCAAGAATCTAGTACTAGATACAACTACTACTACTTAGTAAATTTACTACTTAGTAATTTTCTCCCCCTAATTAGAAAAATTTCTCCCGCCAATATTTTCACGTCGAAAATTAACTGTTTATTTTCGAATTTCACCAAAAAAACAAGTGGCTTCGCATTTCCACACCTCCAAACACTATTTTCTGCTTGTTTGCTTGTTGTGAGAGCTGGTCCAATTCAGACCTAGTAAGGGTTTTGAGCTAAAAAGTTGTACCATGTCAACCGATTTGCAAATCGGTGTTGCCTATAAGCGAAGACTACTTTACCAAGAATACTGGCAACTCTGCTAAAATCCAGGTGACGCCATCTCCGAGAAAAGGTTGAACCACTCTAAGAATGTGTGCGTGTCAGTGCATCAGTACACACACACAAAGATATACAGCAACTGTAAGCATATGTTTGTCTTTTGTCGCTTGAGCCAGCGAGTAATCCTATTTCACATTTGATAGAAACAGATTGATTTGAAATTGGAATTAAACATTCGAGATGGGCTACAGTTCCATTTATTCGAACAAATCGTTTTTCTCGTTTCGGCAAAAAAAATAGGTATAAGCAAACTGGATGGCGTTGGATTTATTTACCTGAATAACTTCATACCAAATTTCGAGGACTCAAAGCTTTCAAAACGTTTCTGCGGCGATAAAAATCTACCGGACTATTCGTATATTTGTAGAGATAAAGTCCGGATTTCCTCATCATAAACAAAAAAGATAACATAAATCGTTAACCAATAGAACTAATATATCGAATATTTTCTTTCAGTCTCCACAAATTCGTGATTCCTAGAGTTTGTAAAGAAAATGATGAATCTTGTCAATAGACTTAGATTAAGAATGTATTTCTGCAGGATCTTAATACAGAAGACATAAGAGTCGACGGATGTTGCTGGCGAGGTAAAGGTTTCTTCAGCAATAGTTTTGGAAGTGCAGATGTATCACCTGGTCCTGTGTTGAAAAGAGGTAATCCTAGTATAGATCACAATCATAATTATATGAACGATCCCCATAATTCAATTCTTATCGCGGAGGTAATGGTGCAATTTGAAGAAGGGGCTTCGAAAACAATCAACATATCCAAAATCTCTAAGAAGCAAAATCTTATTAAGAGTCTTCGGATCAAAATAGCGTTTTTGAAGAGGAGGTGCAAAATTGACACGAAGATGCAAATCCAACTACAAGACCCAAATCTGTTGGAGCTTCAAGCGAAAGAAGCGAAGAACCGGAAATACCGTGGAGGAATGTTTTCTGATGCCATGAAACATCTAGCATTTGTGATTCACTACTAAAGGGCGAACACGAAATTATTGCGACACATTCAACAGGGCATAACTTTTTTACCATTGGGTAAAAATCAACCAAATTTTGCACACTTTCTCATTGATGTGTATTGTTTACATGCTGTCAAACTCGAAGTCGCGTTTTTCGATTCAACAAAAATGGAGGTGAACCAAGCCGCGATTTGGCTAAAAAGATCGGCATGTCGCACCTACGTCCAGAATGCAAAGAAGAGAGCTGGACTACATACATACAAGGTACAGAACTTCCCAAACCGCGATGAGCGGCAACAATCGACGGCTAAAACTCGGGCACGGAAGCTCTACGAGAAGATGCTGACAAAATATGGCTGCTGTGTGATGGACGACTAAAGCGGCTATATAAAGCCGATTTTAAGCAAATTCCGGGGTTAGAGATTTTCACCGGCAAGAGCAAGTTCTATGTGGACGACAAATTTAAGAAGAAGAAAATGTCGAAGTTCGCCTCCAACTATCTCATTTGGCAGGCCATCTGCTCTTGCGGACTGAGGAGTGAGCCTTTCGTGACAAAGAGCACAGTAAATGGCGAGATCTACAAATCTGAATGCCTCTAGAAGCGCCTTTTGCCGTTCTTGCAGCAGCACGACGAAGCTCCGCTATTTTGGCCAGATTTGGCATCATGCCACTATTCTAAAAGTGTCCTGGGTGGTATGAGCCCAATTCTGTCCATTTTGTTCAAAGGACATGAGTCCGCCAAACTGTCAGGCTGCGCCCGGTGGGCAATACTGGGTAATGATGAAGCGGGAACTTCGGAAGAGCAAGAAGACAGTCAAAGACGAGAAGGACATGTTAAGAAAATGAAAAAAAAACCAACGAAACTGGTACCGGATGACACTGTAAAGACTTTGATAGAGGGCATCAAGCGAAAATGCGTTCAATTTTAACACTCAGGAGGCTTCATCGATTAACTTTTCTTTTGATTTTTGAAGTAAATATATGTATAAAACTACCCTAAAATTTTGGTTTGTTTCTAAACATTATAAGAAAATTGGCATGACATTTTCGGTGTCGCAATAATTTCGTGTTCGCCCTTTACTCTGTTAAAGCGTATAAACAAATGAGACAATTTTAAGCCTTGCCTTCCATCGAAAATGGATGAAAAAAATTGATGGGGTGATGGATTCTCTCCCAGTATTTTCAATTTTCAAAGCAAACGTCTTGCTTGTCGAGGAAAAATTGGTCCAATCACGGTACGGTACCACGACTTCGGGCTGGCACCTATGTCGTCTCCCTCAGTACCGTCGGGTGACACTTACGGGAAATGGCGAGGTTTTATGCGGCATAGTCTGTCTACGTCCCACTAAAACCTTGGCAGGCCTCCAGTACGTTCCATCTCCACCGACTGGCTATGGTAGCCGGGCGGGAGTAGGCTCAGATGCCCATCCTGATCTACGCCGATCTGGCTCTGAACGAGATGTCCTCATGAAGGCCCACGTCAACCCTAGCATGGCCTATGCAGTCCCAAACTTGCATAGATAACCATGGGATCACTGTGGCGACTACTTCACGTCCTGCGGGGCGTGAGGTGAGCTACCCCGGCACCAAGAGCGGCAAACGAGGGAACAGCGGCAAGGGTGGTGGTAAGAGCGGTAAAGGTGCCAATGGCACCAACGCCACCTCAATGGCACGCGAAACCCCTCGGAGCAAGAGCGACCCAAGCGATAAGGCCGGTCCTAGCAACGGACAGTACAACCGGCGAGGTAGGAGAGATGACCCCTCCAGAGGTAGAGAAAACCTGTGGACCAAGGTCAGAAAAAAGGGAAACAGACCCCAAAAAAAAAGGAGCGTAGAAGCATAAAGCGAAAGCGTAACCGCGGTGAGGCCCTCATCGTTAAGACCGACGAGTCTAAGTACTCCGAGGTACTTAAGGCGATGCGCGGAGATGCTAAGCTCGTGGACCTAGGCGCCGATGTGCGGAGTATCCGCCGTACTCGCACCGGCGAAATGATCCTCGAGCTCAAGAAGGATACTAAGCTGAAGGGCCCAGCTTACAAGATACTGGCCGAGCAGGCCCTGGGAGCGGGAGTGGAGATACGTGCCTCGGCCACGTTAGTGACTCTCCAGTCTAAAAACCTGGATCAGATCACGGATGTAGGCAAAATCTCCACTGCCATCAAGATACATTGTAAGATAGAGGTTGCCACGACAGCCATACGGCTGCGGAAGGGTCCACTTGGAACTCAAGTGGCAACAATTCGTCTACCAGTTGCAGCCGCAGATGCTATCTCAAAGGTAGAAAAGCTCAAAGTGGGGTGGTCGGTTTGCCCACTGAGCTTGCACCAGCCGCCAAAGGCCTGCTTCAAGTGCCTAGAGAGCGGGCACATGTCGTGGGAATGTAAAGGCCCCGACAGGAGTGATCTCTGCCGAAGGTGCGGAGGAAAAGGCCACAAGGCTCGGGACTGCAAGGAGCCCCCCAAATGTATGATGTGCTCTGGGAAACCAGACGACAAGCACGTCATGGGGGGCCCCAAGTGCCCGGCCTACAAGGGAAGACCTAAAGCCAAAAACAGTGCAGGTAACGCAGTTGAACCTAAACCACTGTGAGGCGGCCCAGCAACTGCTGTGTCAGGCAGTTCGAGAGTCGGGAACGGATATTGCAATAATATCCGACCCATACCGCATCCCTGCCGGTAACGGAAACTGGGTTGCGGATAAGGGTAAGAAGGCGGCAATATGGATGACGGGCAAGTTCCCGGTCCAAGAGGTAGTGTCCACCTCAAACGAGGGCTTCGCTGTTGCAAAAGTGAACGGAGTATTCATTTGCAGCTGCTACGCGCCATCAGATGCGTCGGTCGATCAGTTCTCGCGAATGGTGGACCAAATGACAACAGAGCTAACTGGCCGCAGTCCGCTGGTGGTAGCGGGCGACTTTAACGCCTGGGCGTTAGAATGGGGCAGTCGCCTGACCAACCCAAGGGGCCAGATTCTTCTGGAGGCCTGGCCAGGCTCAACTTAGACGGCCAATGTAGGTACTGGTAGTACCTACCATAGAAATGGAGCGGAGTCGATCATCGACGTGACGTTCAGCAGCCCTGGGCTTTTTAACAACTGGAGGGTGGAGGATGGTTACACACTATAGCGACCACCTGGTGGTTCGCTATAGCATCACCCACAGAGCTAGGCAGCGCGCAGAGGAGGAGCACCCACTCCGTTCGTCCGCAGATGGAGGACGTACTTCGATAAGAACGTATTCAAAGAAGGCGCTAGAGCGGGAACAGGGATTGAGCGATACCCAAAATCCTCGTGGGGATAAACTCGTATCAATCCTCACACGAGTGTGCGACGCAACCATGCCCAGAACGGTTATACCTAGGGATGGAAGGCTGCCGGTTCACTGGGGGACAGAGACGATCGCAGACCTCCGGAGATGTTGCCACCAAGCAAGAAAGAGAATGCAAAGGGCGCGATCGGACCTGGGAAGACTGGAGCACCACGTGGTGTTTGCCACCACTAAGGCCACACTCAAGAAGGAGATAAAGGCCAGCAGACGAGCCTGCTTTGAGGGACTGTGTTCGAAAGCCAACGCGAACCCATGGGGTGACGCCTATCGGGTGGTAATAGCTAGAACTAAGGGCACGACAGCTCCAACGGAGCAGTCACCAGAGCTACTGCAGGTCATCATCGGGGGACTCTTTCCGAGTCACGACCAGTCACTGACCCCCCTCCCCCCCATGATGATGGCTGAATCTGCGGACGAAGGGGACGAAGCGACCGTCACGCTCAAGGGAATAACCGCGATAGCAAATCGCTAAAGCTTAACAAAGCGCCAGGACCTGACGGTATACCGAACCTGGCCATCAAGACGGCTATCTCACTGGCGCCCGGAATGTTCAGGGCAGTGATGCAAAGATGCCTGGACGAGGGCGTCTTCCCAGACGCCTGGAAAATCCAGACTCTAGTACTGCTACCAAAGGCAGGGAAGCCACCTGGAGACCCATCGGCATATAGGCCTATATGCCTATTAGATACAGCGGGTAAAGTGCTTGAAAGGGTTATCCTCAACAGGTTAACCAAGCACACGGAGGGCTTAGACGGTTTGTCTAAAAACCAGTTCGGCTTTCGTAAAGGGAAGTCGACGGTGGATGCAATTCTGTCCGTCACCAAAACGGCTGAAGTGGCAATCCAGCGCAAGGCGAGGAGTCCGCTACTGTGCAGTGGTCACCCTGGACGTAGAAATGCGTTCAATAGCGCCAGTTGGGCTGCTATCGCAGATTCGCTCCAACGTTTTCACATGCCGGGACACCTGTACAAGATCATGGGAAGATATTTCCATAATTGCGTACTGTTATACAATACAGAGGCAGGCCAGAAATGTATTCAGATCACCGCAGGCGTCCCGCAAGGTTCGATCCTGGGCCCGGTGTTATGAAACATGATGTACGACGAGCTACTACGGTTTGAATTTGAAGTGAGAAATTTGATGCGCGTTCTATCGAGGTGTACCTGTACATGAGGCTTCGACTGAATCTGCAGCAAACATTCGTATTTATTACAGAAAATTCGATTATGTTTACTTGTTGGTTTATTATAATATTCTTATTACTTTATTCTTCACAGCCTCGACAGTGGAAGTTACAATTTTTAGCAAGCAGTATTGACCAGCAATTTGATATTAACTATTAACACAGAGTGCTTCTGATTGTATTTTGTTAGAAGTTTCTGACAGCAACTGTTACATGTAATTGCTCCCTAGAACCAGCAGAAAGGAAATTTTGGAGAGGAAAAAATGCAAGGTACACGATTTCAAAATCATTATCCAGAACAGGGTACCCCTATTTGTCGAATCAAACTGCATACACTTTATATATTTACGTATTTCCTTTACTTATTCCATATTTGATGTATTTAATAAACCTTATTATATTTCATTGAAACATTTAAATACTGGGATGGGAGGGTGCATCAGGGCATCGTTGAAGTTGCAATTGGACAATGGAGTGGCTGGCCAACCGGAGTCAAGGAGGGGATGTGTCTATCATGTATGATTGGTACATTCCACTCCAACAGTTGTAATGAATTTGACGCGCCTTTCTCAAACAAACCATCAAAGCTTAACTGAATTGCGTATTTTGTTATTCGTTTTATTGAATCATACTGCTGGAAGGAGATTCTCTTATTCCCGCAGGTTTCGCGTAAGGGTCTCTGCTTACGGGCCTGCCCAACCCTTTTTGGCCCTTCATACTGCAGTATGTTGATTTTAAAACGGTAACAATGCATGATCTTTCTGTTAAGTGGAACCGCATGCAGGGCAAGACTCACGCTACGATGGTGGCTTCCTACATACATACATACATAGGAGGCAACTTCGCCAAACTCGCCAGAGCTTCACCAAATAGAAAAGTTCTGGGCAATGATAAAGGACAAGATAAAAAACAGGGAAGGTCTTAAAAAACGACCAGGATTTGAAGAAAGAGTGGATAAATGTGTGTAAGAAAGATGGCACAAGTGTTGCACAGCATTAGATGGGTAGTGTTAAGTCCATGATTTGCTTCGGAGGGGAGGTTGAATAAATCAACTTTGCGAAAACATAGCTAACGTGTGTACTTGTTCCCTGAGAGGCTCCGGTCTGTCTAGGTGGCAGATTCGTTCGTGCCTTGACCTATCCGGCATTGGAGATGTAAGGCAAAACGAATGCGTTCTTGGTTCGAGTACCGTTATATCCAAGCAATTCGAACAATTTTCTATAAAGAGCCGTACACTGACGGAACTATCAACATATTCATAACTTTCATTCCAGCAAACATTACTGTCCACTCTAGGTACTGCATGGTGATGAGCTAACATCTCCTTCCACATCATAATCGTTACTCCACATAGGGTAGGGAACGACTTAAGCACCCCGTGACCCTATTTAAAGCATGGGGTAAACGTTAACCTACAAAGCTCATTTTTCGCAGTATGATGCTCCATCTAGTGAAGCATCATACTGCAAAAATGAGCGTTGTGGGCCAACGTTTACCGTGTTTGGGATGGGTCTCCGGGATGCTGGCGCTCAACCCGCGACGAAGAATACAAACAAACAACTATAGCACAGGGAACAGACATTGATGTCCATATACCTTTTCTTGAAAAACGTGTGTAAAAGTTAATATAGGCAGCCTATATAAGAAGCAAGTGCAGAGAAAAACAAACAAAACTTTTCAGGTTATGTGCTGGGCTTTTTATTGATAAACATTTACATGACAGTAATTCCACAACTGCTGCGCCGCCTACCAGGAGCATAACGACATACACTTGAAATGTCGGTTTAAAGTTTTACACAAGTAGCAGACCGAAGATGAACGTCTGTTCTCTGTGACTATAGTATGTTGTTTAGTGTTCCATTGCATGGCCATTCGCTCAATTTTACGCGAGTTTTTTTGCTATGTACATATTTTTTTTACACAGATAAAAAGAAACATTGAATTTGCTGCGTTATCTAATGCACATAAATGGAATGCGTGATTTAGCTGAAAATAATGGGGTACTTTATGTAAATTTAAGCCAGATAACGCCTGAATCAAGCCTGTTGTATGAAAGATTGCAAAATTTGTTGTATGGCGCATCAAAGACTACAACCAATTGTATTGTTTACGCCTCCTTCTTCTTGGAATTCAACGATGGGAAATTTTACGCGCTTAAAATTAATTTTTTTTATGCACTCTTACGCAGGCGTTATGGTTAGCTTGCTGAATAATGCTCACGTTTGCAAGACTCTTGCTCATAGTGTATTTATATTCGTAAAGGCAAAAATGACCTGTTCCGAAATTTGTGACTCGAGTTAGACGAATTTGGGAACTGATATTATTTCCGTGTAGAGTACAGGTCGTCTTTAGGGCATTACGATCAAGCGGTTGGATGAAAGTAATATTAATCTATCTATATAAATTAAAAATAAAATGCTGCCTAAACAAACTGATAGTTCATTTACTCCGCAACAATTTAACTAAACAAACTGATGCTCCGCAACAATTATCAGATTCCAGCAAATTAGTTGACAGCACAGTAAGCAATTATTTTCGAATACCAATGCCAAAATTGACTTAGCAAGGAATATTTCTTCCATCAACATGACACGAAATATCTGGTATCTCGTGCACAAAAGTGTGAGAAAATCGAATTACCTGCCTACTGTCCCTTCTGTCGATCCTTCCTACACTTCTTGCAACGTATTTTTTACGTTCTAATCATGACTTCCTTTTGACCGAAGTAGGCTCCGAATCACACCTTCCGTAAACATATGAAATCTTTGCTTTAGTTCGCTTCAAAACAAGAGAAAACCTCAAACCGACGCAATAAAGATAATTGTTTTACCTCTCCGATCATAATTGGTTATGTGTGTTTTTGAAATGGTTCCGAGGGGCGGTGAACCGAAAACGAAAAAGCCACACAGTTTCAGCAAGCTGGATCCTGCTCATGCTTCCCATCCTGACAAGTGGACAATGAACTTTTTCGGAATCGTTGCCGGCACCCGTTGTTGGTAGGTGATTATTTCCCGAGGTTCGTTCTTATGTAATGAGGGTCGGTTGGAATCACGAAAACCGCACAAATCTGTGCGTGTGTGTGTTTGTGCTTGGGAATATTGAAGGCTCCGTTAGTAACAATCTCAGAGCGCTCGTAGAAGATCCATCAGGAAGAGCTGTTCGCATGCTCATTAGCCATCTGTTTGCTGCTGGGTAGTGGTTTTGTGACTGTTGCATTGATGGAACTGAAAAACTTAATAATACAATAAATGTACCGGAACCCTCTCAAATATTGCCATCCACCATTATTAATTTATATTTTTACGCATATTTGCAGTAGCTCGGCATGAACAGAAGGTTTGAACTTCCTTTCCTACTCTCCCTATCACGCTTCAAGATCAATGCTCGCAGAGTGAATGATCTCCACATTAGACCTGTGCGCCGATCTATTTTGAATCGGCGGCGGCGTGGATCAACGCGGGCATAAATTATCCCCTTAACATTTCCTCATGCTTATCCCTTTTAATTGTTTGGCTTTCACGTGCAATGTTAAGACTAAAGGATCACTCCAAGTCTTATATTTTGATAGAAAGCCCGGATCCATAGTGTTATATGACTCAGGTCGATGAATTGACGTGGAACAGTGTGTGTACAAATATATGAGACTTTTTTTTTTAATAATCATTTATTTGTACAGGCTCAATCGAATTAACTTTACAGAGCCAAATTTTCATATTTTTATACATCATTTATCTTAAAACGAAAGTTAGGGGGATAGAACCGATTACTCGCGGCCGCCGAAAAAAAAACACACACACATACACATATAAAAAAAAACTTAAAGTAAACATACAGGTTAAACTAACTACAATCTGAGGCTAATGTTAGTCAAAAACAAATAAATGAGTTTCATGTACTCAAATATATGAGACTTAACATTATAGAATTTGTTCATCACGAGTCAACCGGGAATTCGGCTTATGTCTTTATTAATAAACTTAACATGTTTCAGAAGCGTAAATATAAGTAATTACAAAATAGAATAAAATTGTCATTATTATGCAAATATGGGGAAGTGCTCTCAAATGGATCTAAAATTCAGCCTATCGGTAAAATTTGCCTGTCTTTAATTTTTTTTTCATATATTGATATGTGATTGGCTATTCATAAACCTCATAGACTTTTCTGGAGGGAAGGGAGGTTTGACCAAGTCTACGCTCCATACAAAATTTCAAAAAAAAATTAATGGAGAAAAGTCAACGTTAGGGGGAGGGAGGTGGAGGGGTTTGAGTTTTTCAAAAATGAGTCTATTTGGTTTATTCACAGGCCCTAAGTGGGACACCCTTGCGCTGAACTGGCCGGCTTGAAAATCTAAAATCTAAAAATCTAAGAATCTAAAAATCTAAGAATCCAAAAATCTAAAACTATAAAAATCTAAAAATCTAAAAATCCCAAAATTTAATAATCTAAAAATCTAAAAATCCATAAATCAAAAATCTAAATATCTAAATTTCTAAAAATCTAAAAATCTAAAAAACTAAAAATCTAAATATCTAAATATCTAAAAACCTTAAAATCTAAAAATCTAAATATCCAAAAATCAAAAAATCTAATAATCTTATAATCTTAAAATCTAAAAATCTAAAAACCTAGAAATCAAAAATATTTAAAATCTCAAAATCTAAAAATTGTAAAATTTAAAAAACCTAAAGCCTAAAAATCTTAATATCTCAAAATACAAAAATCTAAATATCTAAAAATTTAAAAATCAATAAATCTTAAAATCAATAAACCTTAAAATCTAAAAATCTAACAATCTCAAAATCTAAAAATCTAAGAATCTTACGAAATAAAAATGAAAAAACTAAACAACCTAAAAACTTAAAATACTAAAATCTAAAAATCTAAAATCTAAAAAAACCTAAAAATTTTGAGATCCTTAAATCTTAAAATCAATATATCTAAAAATCTAAAAATCTAAAAATCTAAAGATCGAAAAATCTAAAAATCTTTAAATCTGAAAATTAAGATATTTGAAAATCTAAATATCTAAAAATCTAAATATCTAAAAATCTAAAAATCAAAAAATCTAAATATATAAAAATCTAAAAATCTAAAAATCTAAAAATCTAAAAATCTAAATATCTAAAAATCTAAATATCTAAAAATCTAAAAATCTAAAAATCTGAAAATCTAAAAATCTAAAAATCTAAAAATCTAGAAATCTAAAAATCTAAAAATCTAAAATTTTAAAAATCTAAAAATCTTAAAAAACTTAAAATCTAAAAATCCAAGAATCTTAGAACCTACGAATCTAAAAATTTTGAAATCTACAAATCTACAAATCTTTAAATCTAAAAATCTAAGAACCTAAAAATTTAAAGATCCATAAATCTAAAAATCAATAAATCTTAATATCTAAAAATCTTAAAATCTAAGAATCTAAGAATCTAAGAGTTTAAAAATCTTAAAATCTAAAAATCTTAACCTTATAACCTAAAAATCCTAAAGTTTTAAAAATCTAAGAACCTAAAAATCTGAAAATCAAAATATTCAAATATCTAAAAATCTAATAGTCTTTTAATCTTAAAATCCTAAAATCTTAAAACCCGAAAATTTAAAAACTTAAAAATCTAAAACTCTAAAAGTTTTCATTTCTAAATATCTAAAATTCTAATAACTTTAAAAACAAAAAAATCTTAATATCAAAGAATATAAAAAATTTAAATAAAAAAAACTTAAAATCTTAATATCTTTATATATTAATATCTTAAAATCTCAATATCTTAAAATCTAAATATCAGTAAATCTTAAAATCTTAAGATCTTAATATCTAAATATATAAAATCTAAGAATCAAGAATCTAAAAATCTAAGAATCTAAGAATCTAAGAATCCAAGAATCTTAATATATAAAAATTAAAAATCTAGTAGGTAACCAACATCCAAGAATCTACCAAGCATCGGGTTAACGTTAACTACATCGCTCATATTTAGTGTAGTGCTCCATCTAGTGAAGCACCATACTGTAAAAATGAGCGTTAAGGTGTAACCTCTAATAAGTCGTTAAGCTACATATCTGAAAACCTAAAAATACAAAATTATAAAAATCTAAAAATTCTAAAACCTTTAATATCTAAGAATTTGACATCTAAAAATCTAAAAACCTTTAATCTAAAAATCTAAATATCCAAAAATCGAAAAATCTAATAATTTTATAACCTTAACGCCTTAAAATCTTAAAATCTAAAAACCTAGAAATCAAAAAAAAAATTAAAATTTCAAAATCTAAGACTTGTAAAAAATTAGAAACTAGAAAAATTAAAACCTTAAAATCTTAATATACAAAAATCGAAATGTCTAAAACTTTAAAAATAAATCTCAAAATCTCAAAATCTTAGTATCTAAGAATCTTACGAAATATAAATAAAAAATCTAAACAACCTAAAAATCTAAAACTACAAAATTCAAAATATCTAAATCTAAAAAAAACCTTAAAATTAAGAGATCCATAAAACTTAAAATCAATAAATCTAAAAATCTCAAAATCTTAATATCTTAAAATCTAAAAATCTGAGAATCTATGAATCTAAGAAATTTAAAAATCTTAACCTTATAACCTAAACATCCAGAATTTTAAAAATCTTAAAACTTAAAAAACCGAAAATCAATATATTCAAACATCTTAAAATCTAATTGTCTTATAATCTAAAAATCCTAAAATCTGAAAACCTGAAAATTTAAAAATCAAAAATTCTAAAAATCTTTAAATCTAAAAATTTAAATACATATACAAGAATCTAAAAATTTTAAAATCTAAAAAACTAAAAACCAAAAATTCTTAAAATCTTAAAATTCTTAAAATCTTGATATTTTAACACCTAAATATCAATAAATCTTTAAATCTGAATATCTGAAAATCTGAAAATGTAAGAATCTAAGAATTTTAAGAGATAAAAATTCAAAAATCTAAACTACCTAAAAACCTCAAATTACAAAATTCTTAAAATCTAAAATTCAAAAAATCTAAATATCTAAGAATTTTAAAATCTAAAAATCTAAAAACTGTAGAATCTAAAAATCTTAATATCCCAAAATAAAAAAAAATAATAATCTTATAATCTTAAAATCTTAAAATCTAAAAATCTAAAAGTCTTAAATCCTATAAATCAAAAATATTAAAAATCTAAAAATCTAAGATTCTTAGAATCTTAAAAATTGTAAAATTTAAAAAGCTTTAAAAATATTAAAATCTTAAAATACAAAAATCTAAATATCTTTAAATCTATAAATTAATCAACTTTAAAATCTAAAAATCTTAAAATCTCAAAATCTAATAATCCTAGAACCTTTAAATATAAAATTTAAACATCTAATCAACCCAAAAACAATCTAAAATTTTGAAAATTTAAATGTCGAAGAATTTTAATATCTAAAAATCATTAAACCTTCAAATCTTAAAATCGAAATATCCAAAAATCTTAAAATCTAATAATCTTATAATCTTTAAATTTTAAAATCTTTAAATCTTAAAATCTAAGAACCTAAATATCTAAAAATTTAAAAATCCTAATATCTAAAAAATCTTAATCTCTATATCTAAAAATCTAAATCAATCTCAATATCTTAAAATCTTAAAATCTTTAAATCTTAGAATCTTAAAATCTTAAAATCTAAATATCTAAAAATCTGAAAATTCAAAAATCTAAAAATCTTAAAGTCTAAGAATTTAAGAATCTTAGAATCTAAGAATCTTAAAATCTTAAAATTTTAAAATCTAAAAATCCAAAATTCTTAAAAACCAAAATTTAAAAAACTAAATATAAAAGAATCAAAAATTTTAAAATCTTAAAAACCAAAAATCTAAACATCTCTAAACCTGATTATCCGAAAATCCAAAAATTTAATGGTCCTCGAATCTAAAAATCTAAAAATCCGAATATCTAATATTAAATTCCAAATATCTAAATATCTATACATCTTTATGTTTAAAAATCTTGAAATATCAAAATCTACAAGTCTTCTAATCTAAAAATTCTGAGATTTTGAAACTCGGCCACAATATTAGTATATTTACACCTTATGAATCTTTAGGCAAGCAATCAGTTTAAAATAAAAACTCTGACGATAATAGAAGAAAACCTACCAAAGCCGTTATATCCCCTATTAAAAATCTTAGAATAAAATTAAGCAAAAATTTAAGCTATAAAAATTTACGAAACTTCAAGTTAAAAACGTAAATAATTCAACAATAAAAAACCAAATTGTTATAAAAATCATATATTCAGGAGCTTAAAGATCTAAAGATAAATCAAATATAAAAAAGTTCCAATTAAGGAATATACCGAACTATCAATATTATCACAACATTACTACAATCACGTATAAAATGGAGTCCCCTGAGCACTGATTTACCGTTTAACTCAGTGGATAGCCAAATTATTTGGCAATTGTTTTGCCCATGTTGTCTTTCGGTGATATTAGTGTCGATATATCGATAAAGATTTTTCATTAGGGCCTAACTGACAAACGTAAACAATGACCTTGTTTCTGCGTGTTTCTTGTCCTAGAAAACTTGTGCGATGAAAAATCTTTGTCGATATATTGAATTCAATAAACACCCCTTTTTTATACAGTCTTGCCTATTCAATGCAAAAATCTGCTATGTCCAATCACTGTTAATTTACACTGATCGTTAAAGATGGGTTTCGCACTTTCTCACGCCTAACAAAATGCTATCAAGTTGTGGAAATAAAGTCTATTTGTTTCAGACTACGAACGTTCAGACTACGAGCTTTATCACTTAATACAGCGAATCTTGATATAAGCCGTCAGATGCATTATTTCCAGTGAAAACTAGATGAACGAACATTGATATGAAGCTAGTCTACATCAAGTGATGTAGCTCGTAGTCTGGACGGCATAATTTTGTCAAAAATAAAAGAAAATATAATTTTCTTTCCAGAAGTAGTAGTAGTAATAATTTTCTTTTATTTTTGACAAAATTTTGAAATGGCATTTAACAAATTTACCGATTCGTTAAATATGAAAGTTTGAAGGTAACCTTTGCCCATTTATATTTAATACATTACCTAAGCATAGATAGATAGTTGTGTTTTTTTTTCGCCAGTATTCACTACAATATTAAGTTTATTTCTCAATTTTTGGCAGCCTCATACCTCGAAGTATGTTTTCGCTGGATTTTAGTCCTAGTGCATTTTAAATGTGGCGGGACTTTTGATTTTCCGTGTCAAAATTCCGTCAATCTCAGCCCTTTGAAATTACATGAGAGCAAAATGCTTGGACAAGATTCCCGAGGGGGTAGGCTACCTTAACCATTTTTAATTTCAGGAAAATCGGAGCTTCGAGTTTTTGTTTTGCTTCGATTAGACATACATTGCAAAACACTTTTTCAGGAAGCAGATGATGTGTAAAACCATTTTTGTAAAACATGTGCACCAATTTTTTTCTACACATTGCTGGTTCAATTACCATTAGTTGGGGTACCAATGTGTACACTTGCAATGTTTAAGGCGGACAATTCATTATTTTTAAATTCAAACTCACTCGCGAAATTTGCCAAAAGTCGAAACACGAAAATGTGCACTGAATTTTCTAGTACAAAACGACAAAGCTGATCACGGTTTCAAACGCACACCCTATGGATAGCACATCTCATCGAGATGTCATACTTAATTTGTCATCACTTATAAAGGGCTAATAAACTTAACTGAAGGGATGCATATTGATCATTGCACGATAGCGTCATCAATGCAGTTTTGACAGTTTAGCGAGCTTGTTTACGTGGACTTAGAATATTTTCGGTAAGATCAGTTTGAGATTTTGTGCTCTAAATTTATTACGATTGATGTTAAATTGCCGAAACACAAACAAGAGTGCTTATTTTTACATCATTTCTTGGATATAATCGTACAGAATTCGGAAAAAGCCTATGAAAATTTTCGTTTGAGCGGTTCAAATTCTAACACCTTGTAAACAAGCTCTCTGAACTGTCAAAAAAGTGAGGTTAATACATTCCGTGCAATGATCTATACGGTGAAAATTTTTATCGGCGCGCCTCAAATTGCCAGGCAGAGCGGGCAAAAAATGCAGCGGCGCGCCGGTCGAAAATAGTAGTGGCGGCGGCGCTATAAAACCGTCGGCGTCGGCTGCATGGCGCGGCGGCGCACAGATCTACTCCACATCCCGAGCAAAACTCCTCAAACTATTTAGCGAACGTCAGTGTTGGCGATGATGTTTACCCAAGATCCATGTACTACGGTCATTCTGCAGCAGACTATCGAATTTCACCTGCAGCCAGATAGTGTCACTCAAGCGCGAAGGCACTTCACTGCACCACCATAAGCCATCAGGTCGAAGGCAGTCTCTCTCCCTCGGTGAGAAATGACCATAATGGAACGAAACAACGCAACAAGCGTGCAAAATTAAGACTTATCTGGAAGTAATCGGTGTCATCTCCGCTTCTGCCTGTTGCCCCCACTGCCTAATTCATGCCCACAAGTCACGTTGGATTACACCCAGAAATTTCACAAATGTTTTGAAAAATGAGGAAATCTTGAATTTCATCACGAAAAAAAAGGAGGCAATCGAGTTCATCGATCCTGAAAGGTGTTGCCCTGTCAATTAAGGCTAATTCGAGGACAAGATGTGATCCGTTTTACTGTTAAACAGCGCACGAAGTGTCCCTCGCGTGGATGTCGGTGAACCCTCACCGGGTGACAGATTCCTCGAAGTCAACGAACCATAAGGGTCCAGAATGGGGAGTTTGCGCGGAAGAAGTTGCCATCTTGCGTTGAGTGAAATTGACAGGCTATCAACCGAACGGGGTATTTTTCTTACGCATACGACTTGAGGCTGTGTTGTTGGGTTGTAATGCGACGAGTTCAATGCGACAGAAAGGTGTGAAAATTTACCTCTTGTTTTTTCGTTCGGTTCCGAGGGAGGTCATTCGGTTTCGGGGCACACGCTTGTTCGCCCGCTCGAACCATCTGGGGGTCAATCATTCGAAGCCAACGATGCTGGTGGTCATCGTCGGAGATGGATGGAAAATTACAAAAAAAAATGAAACTCAACAACGGTGGTGAAATTTTCGACTGACGACAGTTGAGGTGCGTAGCCAAAACGGTGGAAAAATTGAGGGACACGCCATTTCTCTTGGGGTTATACTTTTTTTTCGACCGTTCAGCAGAAATTGGGACCTTTGGTGAAACGGACCGAAGATTTCCCACCAACCGCATATCGTGCTACTATTTTTTTCCATTTCTTCTATTTTGCTGTTGAATTCGAAAAGTCGGTGGCTTGCATGCAGGAAATGATCAAAAACGGTAGTTTTTGGTAATTTGATTTTATTTGCTCTATAAGTAGTAATTATGAGCGAGTTGGGTTTTTCTTCTTCTTCTTCTTTTGTTTTTGACAGCCGGGGAGACCATGTTTATAGCGGTCGGTTGGAGTTGCCTTACCTATAAGCCTGGTGGAGCGAAACAAGCTCAGATAGTTTGAGGGAATTTCGTTTGATAATGATGGCTTGTGGAATGAATATGAATGTTCATATGAGGTCGAAGGGAAATGAGCAAATCATTGAGCTGTGTTAAATTTGTCACGGCATGGAATGAAGAGGTGGTTAGCTTTTGAAGGTTTTTCAGAAGCAATTAATGGCAAATCAATAATGGCTTCCGAATTTGTCCGCATTCATGTGGGTATTTGTTTTGAGTTCCAGGGAGTTGATGCTGATTTTATGAATTCCAAGCGTGACAGGAGCAAATTCTGAAAGCCTTGCTCCACAGTGCTTTAACAGTATAACATAATATAATTGTTAGCCTCCTAACATTTCAACACATATAGCCTGAACTGACTTTTCACCAATTATTTAAAGCTTGTATGCGAAAACTAAATTTTCTGTTTGCATTAATGTATCAATTCACTATATTAATGAATTTGTTTTGAAAATATCAGGACGCAAGAAATCAGCTCTATCTTGGGAAAATTTTGATGAAATAAGTTTAGTGTAGTTTTCTAGAACACATGACCGGTTGACTACGTTAAACCCTAGGACAGGACCTGTCAGCAGAGAGAGAGATGACCT
Organism: Aedes japonicus; assembly: GCA_034211315.2. Lineage (NCBI taxonomy): Eukaryota > Metazoa > Arthropoda > Insecta > Diptera > Culicidae > Aedes > Aedes japonicus. The sequence goes on from JASCZW010008449.1 coordinate 47,510, forward strand.
CTTGTAAATTTAGGGATTGCTATGATACGGGAGTCGCTCCAATGTTGCCAGATATGTTTACACAGTAATTCAATTGAAAATAAAGTAATTAGAAAACTTTCTTTTGTCGTTCGGGAAATGAAGCTGCATCAAACTAAACGTTAAAGAAGTTTCATTGAATTTCATTGATGCTTACGCTGCAAAATTCTGCTGTTTGGAGAAAGCTTGAGCAAGAGAATGTCTTTCCCGCATGCGTTCCCAATGGAGGCCTTCACCTACTCTCGGCGAATGATTGGATCTCTCGGGAACCGATGACAACGGAGACCCGGATGTTACACGTCACTGCGACCACATTTTTTCGCTTTGCACTTCATTTCGAACTGATTTAATCCACTGCAAAAGTGAACTGTTATTTCCGCATTTGCTCTACACACCAGCAATATTATTTTTATCGAATATTTACCGAAGACCAGTAAACTATTTTGCCTGTCAGTTTGATGGATTGCTGAAAAAAAGCGAATGAAGCTTTCGTGTCTCTTTGTTTTACAAATTGAGTTCTTAGTTTTAGACCCAACTTTATTTCGCCGGAATGTTTCCATCAGCTAAAAATGTCAATTATGGTGCTTGGAGTACGAATGTAATACTGGGCAAGTTTACACATCTACATCCAAAAATACCCAAACGTAAGTAAAATAACAAAATGTGAATTTATGTATATTGATTGATGTTATTTCCTTCGAACGCTTACTTCTCATTAATAGAGAAAACAAATGCATCACGTGGTGCAAAATGCATAAACAAGGGCAAACAAAAGATTGCGAATTCACTCGAGAAAAATTTGTTTTAATTTTTTCACATCGATTGTAAAACATGGGTTTCTTTTACAACTAAAATAAATAAACGCTTAGTTTAATGAATGAAAAATAAGCCGAAAACGTGTTTTTTATTTATAAAACAAAAAAGAAAACAAAACATTAGCTGTGCTGTATTTTTCAGCGAATAATGTAATTTGCCGAAAAATACAGCAAAAGTATTTGTCCTGATCCGCTGCTGGTTTATTCAGCAAATTGTGAGCATTTTGCTGCAGGCTCAGTATAAGAGCTGTCACTTTTTTGAATATCAGTTTTGCTGGTTGATCAGTAATCTTGGTTTTGCTGTATGCATTGCTGAAATTACAGCACACAAAAAATCTGCAAAACTTCACTGCTTTCCAGCAATAAAAATTTGGTGTGAGTTATCACAAACGAAAAAAATGAAAAAAACAGTGACTACTAGCAACACCACCAAACCAACAACAAACTGCCTCGCTTGTAACATAACTCGACGGAGGCGGTAGAGGCGGTTGTCAAAGCGACCAATAGAAAACGGTCTATTTTGACAGGTAAATGGTCTTGTTTTTGCACTAACAGCTGGCAGGTCCTGTCCTAGGTTAAACCGTATGCTGCATGAGCAGGGCCGAAGCAGATGGTAGAGTGTGACGGACTTGGAACTACAATCCGGCGCAGCTCGAGCCGGGCTCCTTTGCCACGGCCAGATATGTTGCTAAGAAGGAAAGTGTGCTGGGTAATTTGAGTATATCTCAAACATGAAACCAATACGGTTAGATTAATAAATAGTAGGGCATGTGTCCATTGACTATGCTTAATACGCAACGATCGATTACATTTTTTATTATAACTGAGCTGAAAGCGAAATTCAACTAGTTATACACTTGCTTAGATAATTTAAATTAGATGTTTGGTAGTAAAGTGTGTTTCGATTAAAATTTTGTCGACTTAAACTGGACGCATTTCTTTTCATCGTGCATTACAAAATTTTGCACACCCCTCATTTTGAAGATGTGTGCGTGTAGCTTCTTATTTGATTTTGAGATTGGCACTTCAGTTATCAAAATGTCGTCGAAGGAAGAGAAGCAACGCGTCAACATTTTGCACGTGCATGGCGAAAATCCAAACGCCAAGTTCGCGGAATTTTTGAATGTGGCTAAATCAACTGGTTACCAACGTATTTGAAGTGTTCGGTGAACGTTTGTCGACAGCCAGGAAAGCTGGATCGGGGGAATTTGAAAGGCGGAGGCCACAGCGGCGACAAAAAGAGTTGCACGCTGTTTCGAGCGGAACCCCAACCTCTTCGTTCGAGATGTCGCAAAGAAGCTGGGAGTGGCGCTTTCAACCGTGGATTGAGCTAAAAAACGAGCTGGACTGTCGACTTACAAGCAAGTGGTGACTCCAAATCGCGACGATAATCAAAACACGTTGGTCAAAGCAGGATCGCGAAAGTTGTACACGACGATGCTGACTAAGTTTGATTGCGTGGTACGCGACGATAAAACTTACGTCAAGGCAGGCTTTGAACAGCTTTCTGAACAGTAGTTTTATACGGCAGCCGGATTGGGAAAGGTGTCAGATATTTTCAAACACATTAAACTGTCAAAGTTCGCGAAGAAATATCTGGTGTGGCAGGCCATCTGTACCTGTGGCTTGAAGAGCAGCGTTTACATTGCGACCGGAACCGTCAAACACGAAATTTATCTGATTAGTTCCTACAAAAACGTCTACTGCCTTTCCTGAAGCAACACAATTGTTCCGTTCTATTTTGGCCAGATTTGGCATCTTCCAATTACGGAAAAAAGACCATGGAGTGGTATGATGCCAACAACGTTCAAGTGGTGCCCATCAAACAATATTGGGCCATCGTCAAGCGGAACCTTAAGGAGACTCGAAAAGCTGTTCTGAGCGAAAAACAGTTCAAGGCAAACTGGCTTTCTGCGGCGAATAAAAGTATACAAGGAGGCTGTACAAAATCTTATGGCAGGTGTTAAACGAAAGACGTGGAAATTCGCATTCGGTAAAAATGGTAACTAAGCTGAATATTTCTCCTGTATTCTGTATTAACTGAACTTGAATAAGAAAAATCCGCATTAATCCACCGATGGTGAGACTGAACACTTCTTACACTTCACCAGAATTACGAACTCAAATGTGGCCAGTATGATACTGGATACATATTTTCATCAGAAATTCCAAGAAGATCCAGGAATATTCAAACATTTAGTTTATAAAATGAACTATTTGTCAATCCTGAACGTAAATCTTTCGTGACTACAGGCACAATCAACAAGGAGATCTATCAGCAAGAGTGTCTGCAGAAGCAATTGGTACCCATCATCAAAATTCACAAAGAAAACCATTGTTCTGGCCCGATTTGACATCATGCCACTATGCTAAAACTGTGATGGAGTGGTACCAAGCAAATCAAGTGAACATTGTAGATACCAAAACCTCAAACCCGCCAAATTGCCTTATTAAGTACACAATCGAACGAAGC
>JASCZW010008450.1:0-50753 GCA_034211315.2 Aedes japonicus
CTCTTTTTTGTTTTATTTGTTTGATTAGTTCCCGAGTTATGCAGAATATTGTGTTTTATTTGTATGGGAGCCCTCTTTTATGACGGGGAGGGTTCTCAAGCTACCATAAAAACCTGTTTTGCCTTCAAAAACTCTTACATGCTAAACTTGGTATCCTTTGCTTGATTAGTTCTCGAGTTATGCAGAAATATGTGTTTCATTGGTATGGGAGCCCCCCTTTCTATAGAAAGGAGGGTTCTGTGACTACCGTAAGAACCATCCCCAGCCCTCAAATTCCAATCCATATCAAATTTCACGCCGATCGGTTCAGTAGTTTTCGAGTCTATAAGGTTCAGACAGACAGAAATCCATTTTTATTCATATACATAGATAATGTCAAATATGCAGGATATGACAGTCAACAAAATAGAAAAACAGCGAATAATTACCGACCTTTACAACCGACCTAAAATATTATCCAGGAACTTTAGTGTTCACAGCAAATTAGAAAAGCACATGGCTCATGCAGTGAAACATATGCAACTTGTTATTTACAAGCACTGATTGGATTCGCCCATCTAAATATCTCTGCAGTCATGCTGCAAAAAATACGCCACTAATTGGTGCATTCTCCAGAGGTGCCAAAGGATTAATTTACGGCTGTTAGCTTGTCAGGCATAGTTCATGTCGCAATAAAGGTCCTTCGTTCTGACATCAGTTGCATGCGGATTAGTGTCGAGAAAAAAAAGACCTGCGAGACCATCGAGTTGGCAAAGTTCCGCTTGACGGGAAGATTTCACGCGTTGTGATGCGTCCCTGCCTCGTTGCAACGGTTTCCTGCTCTGCTTCACAAAGTTGACATTATCCCGGCATGTGGCTGAATTTATAATTTAATACTCTCTTGTGTCATAACTTATACATTTCACTTGGTAACCAACTGTCTAGTTCAGTTGTTTGATAATATGGCGCCAACATCTAAAAAGCAAATTTACCCACCTCCAAACAACGCTTGTTTCGAAAATCGTTTCTTTCCTCCCAAAATAAACAGCGTCAACAAAGGCGACGAGAAACAGAAGGGCTGTACTTCAACATCCAGTTTGTTCAGGCACTCAGCAGCCGAAAGCACGTGGCTAATCAAACAACAGATATCGATACTGAACTGTGAGACAACAACCGACAGATCCGTCACTGCGAGTGCAATCAAACAAACGTCAGCAAACACTCCCGATGGGTAACAGTGCCTGTCTCCATTCCTACCGCGAGGAACCAAGTGAGTCTTATTATTTCCAGAGCAGCAAATCGGTGCTAATTGATTGTCTTAACACACCCAACGAGCAGATTTTTCGACTCATTTGCTTTCAGTAATTTGAACGATCAACAACGATCACGTCGTCGCGGTCGCCAACAACGAACAGTGAGCCTGTTTTCACAATAGTCTATCTGTCTGTCCACACATTTACCAAAACAACAAAAGAAGAGAAGAAGAGAAAAAAAACCGAAACCAAACATACCAAGCCACAATCCTAATTGTTGCGGCAAACAAAAAACATCAATTAACACGTTTGTTTTCGAAGATCTCCACATGATCGGATCTCCGGACGCACTCGATCGCATTTGAAAAGTCACTCCAAGCCGAACAAAGGACCGCGCCAATATTTCTTTCTGGTGGCAATCGTTTCAAAGCTGCCCCTCAGAAAAGACCCGCCAAACTTCGCCAACAATGGCGCTGGGAGAGAGAAAAAAAAATGGCCGCACTGCTGCTGTGCGTGTGTTTTAATGAGTCATTGTCGGAAACATCTTACAAGACTGAAAGCCGCTTTTCATTCCATCTATGGGTCAGACTTTGGAGGTTCAGGGTGTGTAACGGAAAGGCCACATTATACTCTCCATTGTTGGCACAACAGCTACTGATTTCTTTTATTCCGCCCTCGGGCTTTCAGGCGGGCAAAGACGAAACTCTTGCGCCGCGTCATCACCATTGATTATGGTATTGTCTCCGACCATTTTTCGGGAGGAAAAAGCGCATCACGCGAAAAAGGTTTGCCCGGGTGATGGTACCCGATTGGAATTTGGGATGAGACAGGAAGTGCTGGCGCTGGTGGGAAATGGAAACTTGTAGAATCATGGTTTTTGAGTGCGTCAAAATGCACCGGACGGGGGGCTCTGGTATTTGCGATAGTGATTGTCACGGGTGTGTCATGCACGAAATGAGTGGCTCAATAGTTGGCAATGGTTTGGTATTTGCAGGCACTTCTAATTCAAATTTAGTCATAAAAATAGAGATTATACAGATGGCACACCTTTCGATCGGTTGAAAACAATGATTTCAGAGATGTTCGATTCTAGCAGTGTATTATGGCCACTCAGTTTGATTCACCTAAATTTGTATGCAGACGGCTTTATCCAGAAGCGGAAGTTCGATATAGCTATAGCAGTTATAGCAAATAGTCATTACTTTTTTGCAATTAAGCTAACATGTTTGAAACTTTGGGTAGTTTTAGTCCTCTTTGGTGAGCATGTAATTATTGCAATACAGTTAATCTATACATAATATCCCGAATCAATCCACCGATGGTGAGACTGAACTCTTCTTACACTTTATCATAATCACGAACTCAAATGTTGCCAATGAGGTACTGCAAGCATATTTCCAGGAATTGTGTAAATGTCATATTTTCAGTTCATAAAATGAACTATTTTACAATCCTGAACGTATTTCTCATCAATTTTTTTAATTAATCATTTATTTGTACTGGCTCAATCGAATTAACTTTACAGAGCCACATTTTCTTATTTGTGTACATCATTTGTCTTAAAACTAAAGTTAAAGGGATATAACCGATTACTCGCGGCCATCTAGAGTTTAATAAGAACTAACAAACACGGATGGGAAAGAGGGTGGAAATTTAAAGTATGGTTTACATAACACATTAAATTTAAATTCTATTAGGTGCGCAACTAAATTCTCGCTGTTTTTTTGGTGAAAAAGGAACATTATTTTGAAAACAAAGGTTACAAACGAATTATTCAAAGTATTGCTCATCACTAGCTACGACTTTTTCCCATCTTTCTGGTAGAAAGTGAACACCATTTCGAAAGAACTGTTCGTCTTTTGATACTATCCAAGAATCAAGCCATTTTGAGATGTCATCATATGAATGGAATTGCTGACCAGTGAGACCATGTGCCATCGAACGGAACAAGTAATAATTATTCTCGCACTGCTTCGATTCAAATCTAGCAGTAGTGTGCGCAAATTAAACGTCAAAAAGCTCTATAAAATGCCACATTATACTACGTGCTTTAGGATTCTTGCTTTCTTTTTTAACATATCTTTTCCTTATTCTCTCGAGCAATAGTGACTAACAAAGAGTCTTTTGTCTCTGTCTATTCTTTTGTTTTTTGAGTGTTTGCGTGTTTTAATGCTGTCTTGCTCACTCCTATCCTAACTTAAAAATACGGCACTGCTGAAAAGAGTATTTAATGAGGCGTTTCTGAAGGGCTCTGTGCAGCTGACTTTTGAATTAATGAATGAACTTTGAAAGTCTTCAGCTCCCAAACTGCTGTAAGAAGCAACATCAATATACTCAATATACTGAAAGAGGTACAGCTAAAGGGATCGTTCATAAATTACGTTATGCTTTGAGAGGGAGGTGGGGGGGGGTTAAAAAGTGACGATGCATACAAAAATTTTCAAAAATCCATACAAAATATGAGATAAAGAAAGGAAAGGGTTAAAAATCTGTATTTTTGAGCGACGTAATTAATGGACGAGTCTTGATTTTCATGAAAACTCGTAATTTTGTGAATGTAAACCCGGTTTTTACATCAACCTTACGTGTTACGAAAAATTCGTGTTCACGAATGAATTCAGAGAGGTCCATTTCATAAAATCCAAGTCCAACTTGCAAAGGGCAGAGCCAATATTCTGGTTGTTGCTTAGGTAGATCATATTACTACGGAAATACGTGTTTTTGTGAGTTTAAATCACATTTTTCTCAAAAACTGGACGTGTTACAGCATTTTTGAGCCCATATTTGGATTCAGCGTAGCTAAATCTATAAAATCTAACCAGAAATGCCGACGGGAGCGAACAAAGTTCCGATTTTGCCGACTAGTGTAATCGGATGGTGCAATAACAGGAGAATATGGCGGGTGGGGTAGGACTTCCCATTTGAGCGTTTCCAAGTAGGTTTCCACGGGTTTCGCAACGTGAGGTCGAGCGTTGTCATGCTGAAGAATCACTTTTTCGTGTATGTGCTCGTATTGTGGCCGTTTTTCGTGCAGTGCTCGGCTCAATCGCATCAATTGAGTTCGATACCGTTCCCCGGTAATGGTTTCGTTTGGTTTCAACAGCTCATAATAAATAACACCAACTTGGTCCCACCAAATACACAGCATAACCTTCGCAGCGTGAATATTCGGCCTAGGCGACGATGTTAAAGCATGCCCGGGCAGTCCCCATGAATGTTTCCGTTTTGGGTTACTGTAATGAATCCATTTTTCGTCACCCGTCACAATGCGATGTAGAAAACTCTTCCTTTTTTGCCGCTGGAGCAGTTGTTCACAGACGAAAAAACGACTTTCAACATCTCTTGGCTTCAAATCGTAAGGAACCCAAGTTCCTTGCTTTGAATCATTCCCAACGCATGCAATCGCTTAGAAACGGCTTGGCGGGAAACTCCTAATCCTGAACCAAGCTCTTCTTGCGTTTGACACGGATCCTCATCGGGCAATGCCTCCAATTCAGAGTCTTCGAAGTTTTTTGGCCTCCCTTCACGCGGACGATCATCAACACTGAAATCAACGTTTTTGAAGCGACGAAACCAATCACGACACGTTGTTTCACTCAGAGCAGCATCACCGTAAACTTTTTGGAGCTCTCGGTGTGCTTCAGCCGTCGTTTTCTTCGAATGAAAGAAGAAAATCAACACTTCCCGCAAATGACGATTATTTGGCACGAAATCAGACATCATCAAACAACCAAAATATATAACACTAAACCAAAACCACACTGATTTGGCAAAGCAGTTTGTTTACCATATGTCTGAGCTTGGTTTATGACGCTTGAGATGTACAACATTCGGCCAGCACTTACTACTGGCGCCATCTATTACTAAACAGCGGGAACTTAGTTGCGCACAATTATCTAAACACTTATAACTATACAATTTATGGTTATCTTTTGACTTGAACATCTAAGGCTAATGTTAGTCAAAAAGACATGAGTTTAATGTACTCTATATCATGTGCAGCCAAAATATCTCGAACTGGCACCTTGGGTTGTCTATCTCGAGCCCGAAGGGAATCATAAAGCTCAGATCTGACTCCACAATGTTCAGCACAAGACCAAATAACGTGATCTGCGTCCTGGTAACCTTGTCCGCATTCACAGAGATTGCTGTCTCCCAGCCCAACACGGAACATATGAGCGTTTAAAGAATAATGATTGGACATGAGGCGAGACATGACACGGATAAAGTCTCGACCCACATCCATCCCCCTAAATATTCGATTGGTTGAAAACAATGATTTAAGAGATGTTAGATTCTAAAGGGTGTATTCGATAAAAATGGCACACAGAAAATCTTCTGTAACTTTTGAATCGTATGAGTAAAAAACCTAGAAATTTGAGTAGATCTTATCCATAGTGTATTATTTACATCTGCCAAGTTTCATAGTTATACACTCAGTAGTTCCAGTCATGTCGTCGAAACAAGAAATTGTCCGTGAGAAAATGTTGTGCACTCACAATCAAAATCCAGGGGCGTCCCACCGGTGGATTGCTAAAAGGCTTGGAATTGCAAATACAACTATGTCTCGTGTAATAAGAACCTTCAAGGAGCGTCTGAGGGTCCAAAGGAAGGAAGGGAGTGGTCGTAAAAGTGGTCCAATGGACAGTAAAATGGCCAGGAAAGTCGTACAACAATTCAAGAACCGTCCAAACATGTCAATTCGAGATGTCGGTCTAAGGTGTCAGTCGGTTTTGTGCAGAAAACCATGAAGCGTGCTGGGTTACATGTTTACAAACATTTTCAGCAAAATAAAAATAAAATTTAAATAATGCCCCTATTGTTCTGTTTGGATTTTTCTTACATCAATCAAAAAAACGCTTTCAATTAGAATTTCATTTGAATTTCCCATAAGCATTTTAAAAGTTTCGTCGTATACTTTAACATGGGAGCTGTCAGATTTATCACCACTTGGTGTCTTCTTATATTTTCAAGTTGGATTCCTCAATCTTCCAGAAGTTGATAATTAGAACCCAAAAAAAACAATCCTGACTAGATGAGTCGAATGGTATATATCACTCATTACTCCGGGCTTCGGAGCTTTTTCAAGCGATCTGTCTACCCTTTTTTGTAAAAAATAATTAAAAAGAATGCACACATACAGGGATAAATCATAACAATCATTAAAATGACTTAACGTTAAATCTTCTGAATTTCCTTAATTGAATTTTACATGAAACTTGTAGTCAACATTAGAACAATAAAAACTGTACATTTCTATAATTGATTTAAATAATAAGACTTATTTTCATATAAATGTGAATTCATATAATTATAACTAATTTTTTTAATAAACTTTCATTACAAAAGAAAATGAAAATCTGTCAAAAGTTATAATTCTTTGAAAAATATATATTTTCTTAATACCGTTATTTGGACCACGCTATTTTAAAATGGAACACCCTAATGACACCCAGAAAATTTCGAGTCATATATTTTTCGAAAAGGGACAAACCTTCTTATTTTTGCAGAAGTCTAAGATCCACTTCATCTTTTCGGTTTCGAATTGCTGAATTATCTTATTTGGTTTCAAATGTTCCGGAACTTCCGGAAGACCATAACACGCCCAAATAGAGCAGCACATTGTTCTCCACATCGCTTTGATTCTTATATTTTACGTACAAACGGTTTTAAAAAGAACCGTAATGCTTTAGGACGAGACTAATGAATTTACCATTTTATCGGATGTTCCGGATACTCCAGGAGGCCTTAAAATGGCCATATCTCGGAAGTGTGGCCTAGTGAGACAATTTAGATAACATATTTGAAATCAACGGCACAAAATTACTTGGAAACACATAACTTAGCTATGGAAATTCCATTTTCAAACTTTTTTCCGCCTTTTGTATGGAATGGAATCACTGTGTGCCGGTAAACAATACACATCAATGAGAAAGTGTGCAAAATTTGGTTGATTTTTACCCAATGGTAAAAAAGTTATGCCCTTTTGAATGTGTCGCAATAATTTCGTGTTCGCCCTTTATGTATAGTCCCCAAAATATGTGATATTTGCACGACTGGTCAAATTCTTAACTCAAATGCGAGCCTACAGCTTGAGATTAAGCCCTCCCATCTTTGGCAAGGTGACAAGTTTGACCTAAGGGCTGGCACATGCATCCTCCGAATTAGCTAGCTAAACTCAACCTCACTTTGTTTTAGAAACTATGCAACCAAAACTGTCGTTCATTGGAAAATGTTTCGTGCTTATGAATTAATCAGTTGCGAAGAATACAAACCAAAAAAAAAACTCCCATTGAATGCCACAGCACCACACCACTTTTGTCCTCACGTTCAGCAGCACAGCGTGAAAAATTGGATCCGTGTTCCAGATTTGCTACATTCTAGCCATGTTCTTCCATTCAGCATAGATTTAGCGTGAAATCAGGTATTCTACGACGATCCTGGTTTCCTTCAGCTAGATGAATTCCTGCGCGTTCGGGGAAGTGCACTCTGCCTTTGTCCAACCTGGCTGAGGTACCAGCTGGCCCTTTTGCCCTCGTCGCTTTGTTTTCCCCATACATATCTTTATGCATCTCTTTCCTATATGTGTGTTTCTCACTCGAAACCTTTTGTTGTCAAATGCTCATATATGATCTGTTTGGCTTTGTTTGTGCCATTTGCTGTGCGTGTGCTTGGCCGTTTTGTTCTCCAAATAGACTAAATTGTACAATTTTGGAAAACTTTGCCATTGTTCGCCTTTTGTTCGAGAAATCCCAACCATGAAACACAACACAAGCGGCAGGCAGTCTGCTGACTGGAGGACTGGTTTCTCTCGCTCGATGTGTGTGATCCGTTTTCTCACCCGAAGGGGGTTTCGCAATGGAACGAAAAAATCTCCCAAACAATTAGAATAATTACGGAGAAGGTCAAATGATGATTCTTTACCTTCCTATTGGATCATTGTTGAATCAATCGCTCGTTTAGTCATCGCCGCAGGAAAAGAAACATGCGCGAGATGGACAACGGCTAAAAAGTCGTGATGTTTGCCTCGAAACAAAACGCTTGATTTTTTTGTATTGCTTTGCTTACATTCAATACCCGTACCTCGGAGCTTTTCTATTCCGAAAGAGTCAGGGGTTTTGTGTTTGGACGACGTGACTGTCGCGACCACGATTAAACATTGGAATCATTTAGCACCTTGTTGAAGCATTCAGCTCTGGCAGTTGTCTACGCCATTCATGTAACTTGTCTAAGCTATGGTGAGTGCACAACCGGTTGTGTTGTTTCTCCCGATCATTACGCGTTGCAGAACTGTAATAAATGGTTATGTTAAATGTAAACAATGTCATGAGCTATCCCGGCATCATTGATCATCTTACCTTTGGAAGCGGAATGGATAGAAAGAGCAGTTTTATTCCCCGACGCCTACTATATGCACACACTGCGAACAACAACCGATCGAAATTTCACCTCGCTTCCAGTGTTAAGCCCATTTGACAGGCACAACTATGCGTTACCACCCACATTTTTATCAGCTGCTTCATGGGCTTGTTTGGCTTCCGCCGACACAAGTTCCTTTAAATAAATATCAATTTAGAAGGCACGAAAAGGTTTCATTTGTCAAACAAATCTTGCCCAGTGGAAGGGAGCAGTTTTAGTTTGAGAAACTGAAAACTAATGCATGGCTTCCGGATTTTACACCAGGATCGGAGAGCAACAAAAATTACATGGCGCCTTGGGACCGTGTCTGATTGTTTGCACGACTGGTGAGCAATTAGCACTTCTTATCATGCGACCTTGTCCACGGATCATAAAACACCGGAAATATCAACCGGGTATGACTGCACAATCTAAAAACAAGCACATTTCCTCCAGCTAGGAATTGTCCTTCCACTGCTACTTCGTTCGAATCCAGTTGGCCGGGTGTTACCGGATTTTGCGAGTTGGGTTGTGGGTCTTTTTGCTTTGCATTTGACTTTGCCCTTCGCTTGTGTCCTAAATGCTAATTGTCTCTTCATAGGATGGACCTTGATTTAATGGTTTTACATGCTTGACTGCCTGGCGCTTACGAGTAATGTATTGTCTAGACTGATTTAATGAAAATGGTTACTGGAAGGAAGGCGTTTTGTATGCTTGTATTTGATTCATTTTTGATAAATTTGACTAACCTGATGAAACTCTTTTTCTTGTTCTGTTTTTTAGGCAAGTGGGAGTGAAAGGTCATTCCTCTTCTTCCCGCATCTTAGTGGCTTTCAGACTCAGGCAGGGTATCCATCCAAGAAAGGCACCTTCACTCTAAATATCGCACTCATCAAAACGTGAACCAAACGGCTTTACCACCCTTCCCGGTTGAAGACGTGACCAGGGATCTTTTCGCCTTAGAAAAATCTATTCGACCAGAGTGTCCTGAGGGTTTGATTTGATGCAATCGGTAAACATCTGAGGAAGAAAAATTCAAATTTAAAATTAATAACACTTTGTGGAAATGCAGTGGTTATTCCGAAAATGTCAGTAGTTTTGGATTCCAAGGTAGGAGTACTGCCCCATGTAGCACAACTTGTTTCAATAGACAACTTGTTTGTTTGGATGTGTAACTCAAAATCATGCACAACAGCAACGCAAAAAGCGCAAGAGCGGAGCCTATTTGCAACTTGACATTGTTTGTACAGAGCTGCAATAGCATTTACAACTTTCAAATATTGTAAATCGCGTTGCAACAAAGTGAAATAATAGCGATGTTTAAAAGAGCGCAAGGATAACTTTTAGATTAGATTAGGTTAGATTAGATTAGATATCTTTATTATTGAGCTTTTCAGCCTCGGCTGGTTCAGCTAGGATAACTTTTTTTTGAATATCATTATCAACCAAATGCTAGTGATCAAAATATAGAGAAGCAAATCGATCTGAAAATCGTGTTGGATTAAGTTTATTTCTTAAACACTTTCAGATTTCTGAATTTAACCCCCCTAAGTAAATCTTCTAGAGTAGAGCATTGCTTCAGAACTAGAGAAAGGAAAATTTGTATATAAAATTATATTTACATTTGAAAGAATGAGATATTTGATTCATTTGAAGAATCTTAAATCGTTACAGGTTCATAACAGGCTCAAACTAGGGAAGAGTGAGTGAAGTTTTCAAATCTCATTTTGTATTGCCAAATTTTGTCATATGGCATTTACGGACAAACCAAACACACTATCGGCTAAAATAATTATGAAGTCATTCTTAATACTTTAAGTGCTTCTATGACATTTATCTATGCAGACAAGATAACAGAGATAGTTTTGTGGGTTTTCTTTGTTTACGTTTACCTGATTTACTTATCTTCAAAACTAATGAATTCCACATAATTAAATATTAATACATATAATATTAAATTAATCAAAGAGCTGCTTCTTTGTTCAAGGGATATACATTACGTCCTGAAAAGAAGATGCTTGACTGATATTTCAAGTAATACAACAATGTCCCATATGCCTTCAACAAAAGTTTTCAATCTGTTTGGAACAAAGAATTAGACTAATTCAGAAGCTACAAAAAATCAATCGTGATTGCTTAAAGTTGCATTATAAGTCGTTTCCTTTTCTGAACCACGAGAAGTTAAATAACTTACTTTTAAAAGACGAAGACTTTGTCTCATCATTGTACATATGTATGTTAGGTAGCCACCATATCTTCTAAGACCTTGTCATGTATGCAGCTCCACTTAATAGCAAGATCAAATTGAGATACCGATCTGAACTCACATCGCTGTATGAAGGGCCAAAAACGGTGGGGTGGACCCGTAAGCAGAGACACTTACGCGAAACCCGCGGAAACATAAGATTCTCCTTCCAACGATAAAATCCAACAAATCGAATAACCCAATTCGCAATACTTATTAAGCTTTCTACGGGATGGCTTGTTAAGAAGGGTGCGTCACTCTCGCTGAAACTGTTGGAGTTGAATTCACAGCATCGAATCGGTGGGATAAAGAAAATGATACTGTTTATTCCCTCCTAGACGCCGGTTGTCATACCACTCCATTGTCCAATTCCAGCTTGACTGATGCCCTGATGCTCCCTCCCTTCCCAATATAGATTCAACGTCATAATGTAATACATAATATGTATGTAGTGAATGAATGTTACAATGATAAAAAATATAGTGAATGAATACAAGAATGCTAATAACAATTCCATTTGTGAACCTGAAAATTTAGACAATAATGTAGCAACGGGATTTTTTTTATTAAAATATTTTACAAAACATGGGATATCCATGGATGATCTGAAATTGTATAATATATAAAGAATAGTAAATCTTAAATTTCGAAGTGCTGTTCCATTTCCTTGCATCACAATAACTTTTTGTTGTGAGTCTCACAGGTCCTATACTGATTTTAATTAAATGAATTTAACTGCCATAAGATCAAATTATTTAAAACATCAGATCCATTAATAACCTAAAATAAAATAATAAACAGACGTAATAACTTAGTAGAATATATATATATATATATATATATATATATATAATATATATATATATATATAAATATATATAAATATATATATATATATATATATATATATATATATATATATATACATATATATATATATATATATATATATATATATATATATATATATATACACATCCCTAACTCGGCTGGTCATCCACTCATCGAAAGACTTCCGCTGTTGCAGCTTCTATAGGATTACAATCTAACAAGCTAAGAATTCATTTTTATTATTATTGTCAAATAACATAATAAGCGTGGGCATTGCCCAGTGAACAAGCGAACGGTGCAGTTCGTTCGGTCCGCTTTCCGTTGCTTTGGAAGCTTTTCACGAGTTGCTTAAAGTCTTCAGTTTTGCTTTTTTCCTCGATCGCCAGTGAAATCGTCGCGAGTGAAGTCAGTCTTGGTTTTCTGAAGAAGATGAAGTTGTGTGATAAGCAGTGCAACAACGTCAATAATTGAAATTAGGAATATTGCCCCGATCTGAAAGCCATATTGTTCCGCATCTATACGGCACGCATACCAGCAGCCCATCGTGTGTAGCGTGCATTCATCCATCCACCAACTACCACCGACCAGCAACATCATTATCATCATCGTTCAGCTCAACGTTTAGCCGGTACACGCGGCCACACATCGTCGCTCGGCAGCAGTAGATCCGTGATACATATAAGATAAGTTTTTGTTTCTCGCCCTTCTGAATTCATTGTCATCGTAGTGTGTGTGTGTGTGAGTGTGGAGAGTTATTGATAGTGTGTGTGAGAGTGTACTTAGTTTTAGTTTTTTTTTAGGGTTTAGTTTGTTTATCTGTGACTGATTGCAGATAATTACGTTAGTGGTTGAGCGTGATAAGCTCCCACAAGCGAGCCATGGATGATTTATCGCAAGATGAATCATCTATGGCACGAAATGATGAGGTAGCTCATAGAGTTTCCAGATCACGTGCTTATCGAGACAGTTCAACTGGTCCATGGGTTGTTTTATTTTCAGCCCAAATCGAAACCTCTGAATGTTTGTCAGATTTCTGATGATCTGACGGAAGCAATTCTCGGCCGTGACCGAGATAATCAAAGTCAGACCCAATAATCTTCGGGTCGTTGTGTCCAATCTCAAGCAAGCTAATGAGATTGCTGTCTCTCAATTTTTTACACTCGAGTATCGGGTGTATATCCCAGCTTGGGGTATTGAAATCGAAGGTGTGGTCACCGATACGAGTCTGACCCCTGAGATCCTGCTGAAGTGGGGGGTTGGTCGATTTAAGAACCCTCTGCTTTCACCAGTTAAGATACTGGATGTGCGCCAACTAGGCACAGTATCGACCGATAAGGGTGAAAAAAAATTTACACCGTCAGACTCGTTTCGGGTAACCTTCCCTCAATACGTCGAGTTGGGGAAACTTCGACTACCTGTGCGGTTGTTTGTACCACGGGAGTGCAGATGGGACATACGACCTCCCATTGCGGCAATAAGACGCGCTGCTCCAACTGTGGGGAGAGACAAGAGACACCTAAATGCGCTTTTTGTAAGACAACTCCTCCTCATGCTCTCTCGGTGTGTCCGGCGTACAAACAACGCGGGGAAAAATTAGCACGCTCGCTAAAACAGCGTTCCAGGCAATCTTTCACCGAAATGGTGAAAAAAGCCTCACCATCACCCGATGTCAATATAAATCCCTTTGCTCCTCTGTCAGATGACGAGTCTGACTTTGATTTGGCTGAAGAGGGAACATCGTTCACCTTTCCCTACACCCAGGACTTTCCATCTCTCCCGGGGACTTCCAAAACCCCTGAAGCCCCAATATTAAGAACAGAAGGCCCCTCCTCAAGTGGGCTGTTCTCATTTGATGACATTGCTGAAGGTATCTTCAAGTACCTCGAAATTTCTGACCCTCTCAAAAGCATTGTTTTGGCAATGCTTCCCACAGTGAAGACTTTTTTAAAGCAATTGACAATCAAGTGGCACCTCCTTGCAGCTATCATTTCCTTCGATGGATAATTTTTCAAAAGAGGTCGGGGATTTGATCACTGTTCTGCAGTGGAATTGTCGAAGTCTTGTTCCTAAATTGGAAACTTTTAAATTTTTAGCTCACACTACCGGTTGTGATGCATTCGCTCTTTGTGAAACATGGCTATCTTCCGAAATCAATTTTCCGATTCATGATTTCAATATTATTCGTCTTGCTCGCGAGGATTCGCGTGAAGGGGGAGTACTTTTGGGGATCAAAAAGTTCTACTCCTTCTATAGAGTGAATTTTCCTCAAACTCCAGGTATTGAAGTTGTCACATGTCAGGCTGTTATTAAAAATTAAAGCCTTTGCCTTGCGTCTGTATATATTCCTCCTGGAGCTTCAATTAACCGAAAACAACTTTCAGATATTTGTTCGGTCCTTCCTTCTCCACGGTTGGTCATGGGAGATTTTAACTCTCACGGTACAGGCTGGGGAGAACTGTACGATGACAATCGGTCTTCCCTGATATATGACCTCTGTGACAACTTCAATATGACAGTTCTTATCAATGGAGAAGTAACGTTTGGCTGGTACATCCTCAGTTGGCAGTAGATTAGACCTCACACTTTGTTCGAATTCATTATCGTTGGATTGCACATGGAATGTGATTCAAGATCCCCACGGTAGTGATCACTTGCCCATAAAAATTTCGGTTGCCACCGGGTTCAATCCGTCGAAATCTGTTAACGTCACGTATGATCTTACCAGTCAATCGATTGGACAAAGTTTAGGACAACAGTAGATGAAGCCGTAACGACGGTAGAAAGGCTTTCACCGCTGGAAGAGTATAACTTCCTCTCCAACCTGATCTTGAGACAGCGCGCTTCAAGCTCAAACTCGACCAGTTCCAGGGACGTCATCTCGCAGGAAACCTCCTTCTCCATGGTGGGATCAGCAATGCACCGAGGTTTACCGTAAAAAGTCCGACGCGTTTAAAGTTTTCCGTAGACGTGGAACACCTGAGCACTTCGAAGTATACACAGCTCTCGAACGTGAACTTAAGAGCCTCATCAAGGCCTAAGAAACGCGGTTACTGGCGAACATTCGTGAACGGGCTGTCGCGCGAAACGTCGATGAGTACTCTTTGGAACACGGCGCGAAGGTTGCGTAACCGAACTACGAACAACGAGAGCTGAAGAGTACTCAGACCAATGGATCCTCAAGTTCGCGCGAAAAGTTTGTCCAGATTCTGTGCCGGCACGGATCGTTCCTCGCGAAAACACGAACTCGATAGATGAGATTAGCCAACCCCTTTTCCAATGGTAGAGTTCTCTCTCGCACTCCTTTCGTGTGGCAATACGGCTCCAGGGGCTGATAGGATCAAGTTCAACTTGCTTAAGAACCTCCCAGACGTCGCGAAGAGGCCTAATTTGAACTTGTTCAATCAGTTTCTGGAGCTCAACGTTGTACCGGATGATTGGAGATGGGTGAGAGTAATTGCCATTTAAAAACCTGGTAAGCCCCCGTCCAACCACAACTCCTATTGACCCTCACGATGTTTTCTTGTAATCGAAAGTTGTTGGAGAAAATTATCCTCTTCCGTCTGGACAAATGGGTTGAGACGAACAACCGGCTTTCAGACACCCAACATGGTTTCCGCAGCGGTAAGGAGCAAACGGCTTTCTCGCGTTGCTTTCAACGTATATTCAGTCAGCGTTTGCTAAAAAAGAGCATTCGATTCCATTTTAAGGACAAAAAGTCAAATCTCGATTGGTACCAAAAACACTATTTTTTTTCGACACACACCGTCGCATAGAGGTCTGTGAAACGATGCTCTCGGACTATAAGGACAAGACGGAATGCAAAATATGGAATGTATCGAAAATAAGCTATCCACGTACATTTTCGTTGTACGCGAGTATTTGTTCGTTTGTTTACTTGTTTGCACGCTTTAAATTCTTCATTTTCAATATGGCTTGCACTGAAAAAGATGTTTAAATTAAGGTTTTGGAAACATGGCTGCGTGAAAGGCGTGTAACTAAGCGACAATTGGCGAAGCGCTTTGGAATTCATCACGCGAGTGTAAGATGTATCATAAACTATTTTGGGCAACACTGTTCTGTGAATGAACTGCCAGGACGAGGCCGAAACCCCGGATCTACAACCCTAAACTGCATCAAAAAGTGATAGCTCTAATTCGGATGAACAAATCAATGTCGATACGTGATTTGGCCAATAAAGCAAGAACCAGCGTCGGAATGATTCAATGTATCAAAAAACGGAACATCCTGAAGACTTACAAGAAACAGAAAATCGCCAAACAAAGTGCAGAACAGAAGTAACGCGCAGCAACAAAGGCCCGGAAAATGTATTCGCGAGTTTTTCACCGACAAAATGCATGTATTTTTATGAACGACGAGACCTATGCCAAAGAGGACTCAAAAACCCTTACTGGTCCACAATATTACACTGCCGTCGTAGGAGAGGATGTAAGCGGTTCAGACAGGTCGATTCAACTGGAGAAGTTTTGTCGAAAAATTGTGGTACCGCAAACAATATGTTCCTGCGGTATGAAGTCTACCGACTTTTAACACTACTGGAACAACCAATGCGGAAACATATTGATCTGAGTGTCTGCAGAAGAGGTTGCTGTCTTTATATCAGAAGCTTATTTTCCCCACTGTTTTGGCCGGATTTAGCGTCGGTGCATTACGCCAAAACAACCCCTAATTGGCTCACGGAAAAGAGTATAGATTTCGTTGAGAAAGGCAGCAATCCGCCAAATTGCCTTCAGCTTCGGACCATGGAACGCTATGGGGCGATTGGAAAAAGGGTCTTCAAAAAGACTCGTAAAACAGCTGAGAATATGCAGGAATTCAAAAAAAATTGGACTAAGGCGTTGAAAAAATGTTATGAAACACTTGTCCGGAACTTGATGAAAAGTGTTCGATCAGAAATTCGCAAATTCGTGAAAGAATAATATAAATTTCATCCTATCTTCATCAGGTTCAAGTTCAATCCCCTACAATAATGACAAAAGATGAAGAAAACATATTTTTTTTTGTATGATTTGAAAGAAAAATATGTGTTTAACTTATTTTCGATACAGTCCTTACGCGGTGCACGAAACAAACGATCTTGACCGTTTGTTTGTCTGTAGGTTAGTGATGATTTCAGAGGTTAGACCATAATGAAATAGTGTTAAAACGACCTGTATTATTATTTTTACTTTTATTTATAAATATATTGAAAAACAGCCAAGAATTCATATTTATCTTTGAGTCTCAAAGTAATAACGTACAACATGGATTACAAAACTCGTAAAATTCATTATTTTGAGGAGCGGTGCATTGTTGTCTTATATAAATATTCACATGATTATATGCATATTTCATGCTAATAATTGGCATTAGAAGGGACCATCAGGGCCTATCGAAGCAGAATGAATGGGTAGTAGTCATGGCATTTCCTCATTGTGAACAGTTTGTGAATCGAGCGCAGACTGTTCTTTCCATCCATTCGGGCATCATCTTGTTTGATAGCTCGCATTTTGACCAATTGTTTAATATTGTTGTTGGAAGTAGATTTTTCATGATTCGGTGGATTAGTATAAGTGATACTTCCCATCGATGCATCCAACCCGTTTTTGGTCCTTCAAACAATCTTAACATGAGGACAATAGTATGTTATTAAAGCTCGATCCAAACAGAGAGAAGACCCTATTGCTGTTGGACGTAAGCAGTTTGAAAAAATAAACATTAATTTTCGGCATAAATTCATGAGATATTTTATATAAATTTAAGAAAGATATCGCTGGAATCAGGTCTGCTGTATTCGATTGCAAACAATTTCATTGTTTGTGCTTGCATTAGCTTACTATTATTTATTATTTATTATTTATTATTGATTCGTCAACAGATATAAATGTTTATCCCGATGACAAGATAAAATTGAATTACAAACAACAATTAACACATAAATCTTCGGAAACAATGCTTATTAAGTTCACGGGATACATTAAAATTAAACACGTTATAATAGCTATTGAAAAAACGACACATGCTTAGCACAGGTTCGTGTTTGCCGTAATTGGTCCTTGAGTGTCGGTTTATCAAGAAAGATTGTAAACGTAGGTTTCGTCGTCGAGTGTTGATGTTCAAGAGACCAAGTAGATCAAGTGGAACAGCCAATGTTTCCCTGAAGGAGGTCACCAACGAAACACGCTTTGGCCACCCTTCCAACAATTCCAGGTTGATGAGCTTGCACCGACTTTCATAGCTTGGCAATCTGCAAGGGTCTTACCAACGAAGATGTCGCAGAGCAAAGCGTATGAACCTTCGCAGAACGGCTTCGATCCTCTGGACTGCATTTTGGTAGAAAGGGGACCAAACGACAGCGCAGTACTTCAAAAAAGGACGAACCAAAGAGCAGTATAGTGCCTTCAGACAATAAGCGTCTTTGAAGTTTTTTGCGAGGCAGAAGAGGAATCCTAGCTGCGATGAGGCTTCAGAAACTTTAGAAACCAGATCCTTTACTGTTGTTTCACGTTTCAAGCGCATTCCTCGAAGGATGTAGACGTGGAGATACATTGCACGTTTTCGTCCAAAGGAGTTAGTCGAGCATTTGGATACGTTTAAGGACATTCTGTTGATCCGGCACCAGTCGTTGAACACTTGTTGTTCCTGCTGAAGAAAGTGGGCGTCTTCTGAACAATTTATGACGTAGTACAGTTTTAGGTCATCCACGTAGGATAATTTCAGGCATCTGAGGACCAAGTTCGCGTCGTTCATATATAACAGGAAAAAGAATGTGTCGTTTTCGGTTATTGCCAGTGAAAAACTGGGTTCGCCCTAGGTCCGCCCTAACAGCTGTCAAAACGTTTTTTTAATCAACCGGGTTGAATCTGGATCCGTCCAACATCGATGAGGTTCGCTCTCAACTTTCGTCGAGGTCCAACCTGGATTCACCAATACACAAACATGAACTGTCAAAATAGAATGTTTATGTTTTTGATGTTTATAATTTGCACTAATACCATCATACTGGCTCGATTCTTGATCCGCGCCCCTATTAATGAACTCACACGAACACACTCTCAAATATTCTGTCAAAATAACACAGCAAATCGAAACAAAGGCTCAAATATGTATAGCAAGGTGCTGGCTTCAAGGTGTTCTTCGGACCAAGGGATTCTACAACAGTGAACCAATTTCAAATCACTAGTTGCATATTGATGGTTGATAACATGTTAACATGTTGCAATCATTTATTGAGTCACTGATTACCTATTTCGTGAAAAACAATACTAAACGCTAAGAAAAGATTACCAAAAATAAGTTTCTATTTTTACCCACATATATTTTAGTATAGTGGATTTGCAAAGGAATTTATCGTTAGATTTTGCTTAAATTTGGTTTATAATGCTCTCATTGGGTTGCAAGCGCTTTCGGTAAAAAAGAACACTTTAAAATAGTAATTTTATACGTCTTTTCCCGCTTTCCAACAAAACAGAAATTTCGGTTTACCGATAATTTCAGTATGTGAATTTTTGTGCGGTTTTCGGTATTTTTTACCAACTTTTACGTATTCTTATCTTAGCGTGTAGAGTTTGAAAGTCGATTCTCCCACTAAAAAATCTATTCAGTCAAAAATCGAACAGTATCAGGATCGAATCAAAATATCGATTAATCGAGGCATAAAAATCGATTCAGTAAAAAACGGATCGAGATCGCCCATTGCTATAGTATTCGTATCTTTCTCAAACAAACCCCTCA
Source organism: Aedes japonicus (assembly GCA_034211315.2). NCBI lineage: Eukaryota > Metazoa > Arthropoda > Insecta > Diptera > Culicidae > Aedes > Aedes japonicus. The sequence continues at coordinate 19,438 of JASCZW010008450.1, forward strand.
CACTGTTGTTTGCAAAAACCCATTAATGGGTAAAAAACACCCATTTTCAAATAGCTCTCTTATCTGTCATAAAATGGGGGAATTTCTCAATCACACAATGGGTAAAAAATACCCATTAGAGGAAACCTCATAAAACAAAAAAATGAGTGAAAAAATATCAAAATTGGTGGAACATCGAAGCATGAACATGGAGGAACTAAGAAAGAAGTTGATCACAGATTCATACGGAAAGACTGAAGGGTAAGGATTATTATTCTTATTTATTTGAAACGCTCATTTATTTTAAATATTATTAAAGATTATCCCTACCCAATTGATGGCTGTGTATACATCGAAGAAAATTCGTTGGATGATTTGAATCAGCACATCAAATTTGGACATAACCTCAAAACTTTACTATCAACATTTTGTATCCTGAACCGGCACATGTTTTCATGTATACAGCTAAATAACTTGGATGTGATTGGACTTGGAGCTCGACTGGAGGATTTATTGGATTTATTGATGGATTCTTTGTTTCCATAAGTATACTGCCGCTATTCGCATAACTGTCCCATGTTCTATGGGATACCCTATATACATGGGACAGTTATGCGAATAACGGTAGTATATCAGAAAAGGCATGAATATACACAAGTACAAGTATTTTCTTTATTATTTATTGCATTTATTTATTAAACTCCATGAAAACCATGAATTTTTAATCTACCAAACTGCTTCATAATCTGCATGCCAAAATGGGTAATTTTTTACCCATTATGAGAAAACCTGGCTTCTTTGCAATGGGTGAATAAATACCCATTTTGTGACATACACTGGTTTACCCATTAAATGGGGAGAGGCACTTCTAGCGAAAATAGGTGTTTTTTCACCCATTAATGGGTTTTTGCAAACGACCGTGCAGACACATAACCTCTTGGAATATTACACGTAACTTAATTTAAGTATCGATAAGCAAACATTCAACAACTGGAGAGAAAAAAGATATGATTCCATTCAGATACCATCTACTGACCAATATTGTACAGTATCTACTTAATGTGGTGAATCCCATCTTCCATCCACCATCCAACAGGGTAGGAAAAAGTGAAGCTCTCTGTCTCTCGCTCTGCACACGCAAATGAGTATTTGTTTATTCATTGTCATGCAAATTAGGCTGCTGTGATGTTTTCCAGAAGGTACGGTAGGGAGAATGAAAGTAAAATCAAATAAAATTATCTAAATACGCAGATAGTCTCAGCAGCGTGCGGTTCAAAAGGTTCGGTCGGTTCTTTTTTAAAACGATTATTATTGACATGATCGCACGCATACATTCTCGCGGCAGCCTGGACTCATTACAACCGTGAGAAGGGGGAGAGGTGGAATACTAGGAGGATACGGTGATAAAGGCAAATTACCATATGTTTGTAAAGTCTCGGTTTTACAATGATGTACACAATGCGGCGAGGTACTTTTCGGCTCCGGGGAAAAAGTGAATAGCAAAGGTGATGAGAAGGATTATAATTATTCAATTGTAAACCATCACCGTCGTTTTCGTAGTTGTAAGAAAACCGAGGATTAAAGTTAGAGCACTCATCAAAAATCAATTAAAGGATGCTCACCGCTCTGACAGGGAAAAAAGGGGGTAACGTAGCTTAGTACAATATTGTGTTAATTTGAATTATTGAACAGGTTTCATCGCTTCGGCTGTGGTGGTGTGCAACATGTTTGAAATTCTAGAACAACGCCGCTCGCGGAAAGTCGTTAAACAATCGTCCTGGCAAAGGCGATAAAACCAGCGAACGAACCTCATCCCGAAACGTGTGCCATTCACAGCATCCAGCTCCGCCCGGTACCAATGGGATGATGGCAGCAAAAAGTAATTAAAAGGGAGAAAAGCCATATGACGACGCCTCCATTGTCCTCGCTGTGATCGTCGTTGGTCCTCGTTCCATCAGGTGCAACACTCGGCGGCAGCCACACTCTCTAAGCGCACGCAAGCGAGGACATAGATATGGATTCAGTAACCGCTCAGAGCGCACAGGAATTGGCACCACGCCGCTTGACACCACATCACCATTGGATCCGTCCGTCGCATGGATGGCGGATTGCAAAAAAAAAAAAAACCATGAAAGTGAAAAATTAAATAAAAACCGTTCGGTATTGCCCTTTGTCGTTGTTGTTGTGGCACATTCTCCGCAACAACACGTGAATTGACGACGACGACTACGGCGGCGGCAGCGGCATTTCACATAATGAACAATCAAATTTTTGTAATCAACCCCCCGTGACGTTATTTATAAACTGCTTCTTTATGGGGAGTGACAAGGTAGCTGCGTTTGTCCGACTGTCTGTCTGTAGTGGTTGGCATGGTTACTGCACAGGACTGCAGATATATTTTTATTCTTCGCACACGGCAAGGTGCGAGAATTGATGTTGCCAACTCACAGTCTTAGATCACTGATCGATTTGCCGGGGGTTTGTGTGGAGTGTTTTGACGGGAAATGATCATTAATTACCGTAGGTTATGCAATTATTGCCGATTGCATCGGCAAAAAGGCGGCCGGTGATGCACACAATGTATTAGTTTGTTGAACACTTTGCTTCGTTTAGCACCATGCAATCTAGCATGTCATTGTCGGATAATACGTCATTAAAGAAACAACGCTTTTTTATGCGATTTCCCTGCCACCTGGTGGTGAATACATGGAGAAGAAATAGTCCCGTTCGAAACAAAAAACTTGTTTGTTGACATCCAAACGAAAAACCTGGGTGTTTTAAAAATTGGTTTTGTTGTTTTAAATCAACGATTTCGTTTCGAAACAAACAGGCAAGTTTGTTGTTTCTACCTAAATATATTACCACAATACAATACAAATTGATCTAAGCTAATATCACAGAGGAAGAGACATCCAAACTGGAGTGCCCTCCATGTGTAAATTTCTGTAACGGGCATTTTAAAATCACTGATTTAATTTTGGTGATTCGTATGTTGATGGCGCACCTTGAGATTTGATAGTCGTTGACTGTCTGTCAATTTTAGTCTGGTGAAACCTAGACTAGGCAGCGCTGTTTTTTCAAAGGTTTGCTTTTAAAAATTTACACAGTAAATTGGAAAAAAAAAAAAAATGTTCAAGCTTGGATGCCTGTTCTCTGTGCTAATATTTTGTTGTTTTCATCTTGGAAGGGGCTTATTATCACCAAAACACAAGTTGCGTTGAACCAGGGAAACAAATTAAAACATTAGATTGATTTAACCAAAGCGGCAGTTAAATCAAATTTAGATAATGATAGAAAAAAAAAATTAACATTTAGTTTAAAAAAAAAACTTTCTTTTGGGTGATTTCATATTCCATCTTCCGGTCCCGCTGCGCTGTTACTCAACAATAGGTGAACATTTAATGTTTTAATTAAACCTGAAAACGGTAGAAGGCTCGCATTAGCATTTGTAGATTTATCTAAGACTGAGAGTTTATAAATGTAAATTTTAGCATTAGCATTAGCATTTACATTGACGTTTGCACACCTCGTGGATGGAGTTACGATGAGGAATAATTCGTTGTAGACATTGCATGTCCCCATAAAACGGATCAAATAACTGATACGTTTCTTCACACAATAATCTCCACGAAGACACTCCTCGATCGCTCACCTGGCCACGTCCATGCAACCGTTGGAGATAGGGAGGATTTGGTATCTACCTTAAGAAGACACGGGGAACCCACGTAGTCTTCAGTAAATATCAAAGGAAAAGGGAAATGAATAGTCGGAGAGAATAGTTGAACAGAAAGCCCTGTTTGGTGCACAGAACAAAAAAACAAAGTATTAAAAAAAAAAATAGTCGTTGGGAGCATCTAATCTAAAAAGGTTAAGTGATGCTCCATTTCTCGTCAAACGGTTGGGACCTAAGCATTAACTAAAGTCCTAGCCCTATATGGCTTATGGTTATAGCGCCATTACTCGCTCTCTGAAAAGAGAAGAATGTCTGAAATTAGAAGAACGGGGGATGAAAGAATACGTATCTGATTTCTTGGAAGTGCTATATCAAAGTAACATCTCCCTATGCTTTGCTTTAATTTGAAAGTCGGGTGTCGTATACCGCATATATTTAAATTATAACTTATGAACAATGAAAGAATTGCCACGCCAATGAAAACTGCACCTCCTGTCGTGTTCCTTAACTACTTGATGTCAGGCGTCTACAAACCGTTTCTAGCCTCGTCTAAGCGTAAATTGTGGAAAGCCCACCGGTAGCACTTCTTTCATTCTGAGTTCCGCATCTCACAAAACCACAATACTTATTGCCACGGTCTAGAAGTCCACTGCATAGGAAATTCTACAGTTCAAACTTCCACCTCAAATTGAATATTAATTTTTTTCAAAATTGAATAAATCCATCTATGATTAAATTTTTAGTGATTTGCGGCCCAGCCCGCCAATATCACACTCAACTTTAGTGCCTTTATACATGCATGCTACGTCGCGGCTATTAAATAGAAAGAGGAGCGAGTGTGATATTATCACTACTTTGTGTGGCTGGACCTTTGGTTCTCCCATGAATGGTCCATTAGAGTAGAAGGTCATACAATGACATGACCTAGCAACATCTATTATAAACAGCTATCTCCAATAAATCATTAACATGAGATTAGGCCCTCCCACCAGCGTCCGGGTACAAAATCCAGCCATGGAGAGGGACTAACCAGATGTGTTGATCAAATGTTGAAAATATATCTAATAAAAATTGAATTTCAAATACTTGTGTAATATTCTTACTGAAAACTGGATGCGTCCATACTATCTGGGGCAGTCTTTAAGGCAACTGTAAGGATGCTGTTGGAGCCACTCCGAAGAGTAATCGTGGCTTTTTATTTGGAAGACAAGGCATTTTTCAACACTGCATGGAAACCAATTTGGATAATTGGTGATGATTTGTCAGGAGAAATTTAGGTGACCGGACAGAAGCTGATTTCCATTATCTCCGTTCGAAGCTGCATCTCCCAAGTAACAATTTCAGTTCTATTCCAGCCGTATAGCACTCCTCCCGGCTTTGTTGATGAAACTACATTCAAAACTGTTTTGTCCACCAACACCTCCTCTATGCATCTTTAAAGCCGAAATGTGTACAAAGTGGCCCACTCTATAGACGGTTGTGAAAACAAATTAATAAAACCTTTTCAAGACCATAAAGATTTTGAAAATGTTCTAGTGAAAGATGTTATGACCACTTGAGAACCATCATAAAACCTATTGGCCGCCATCAAAACCAGTATAGGGCCGAATGGCCACAGCTGTCAAACTTCACGGCGATATTGTGGTTGTTTTTTTCTGCTTTGTTCGATTCTCTGCTCTTCTGATTCATTCAGCAGGAAATAATGGCTAAGAAAAAAGCAGAAGTGTTGCGGAAATTATGTTTGATAGCAAAATATATGAAACAAATTGAGTTTTTTTATATCGTATCATGCTCCAAATCATATGCGCATTTAATTTTATGGTGAATATTGGCACGATAAGAGCTGAAAATTAATGCGCCTCAGAAATTATGCGAGTTTACAACAACAAAAACAAAATTGAAAGAAATATATTCGATAAATTAATCAAGAAACTTCTGAAAATTGATGGAATTCAATAAGGTTATCTGAACGAATACCGAAATTTGTCTCAGATCTACAGTTCAATTGTATTACATTTAAAATTTTGTGTATTTATTTTTCCACATTTCAATTATTTCATATATTTCAATATGGCGATTGCAAGAAATCACAGTTTTGCCAAAAAGCCAATTTATCTTAGCAATGGCTACTATAAAACTATCTGGTCGCTTGGTAGCTTTCCTCAATGCCAATTAGCCGTTTAATGCATTTACTGGAGGCAAAATGGTTTTAAAATGCTTTTTCAACTGACCATAATAAGATAATATGAATGAGTCCTAAAACGGCATTTCAAAACAGCATTTTATGAGTTTACAAAGTCAAAATAAAACCTTTGATAAGAGTAAAAGGAATTTTAGAAGTCAAGGTTTAAAGATCGTTGTAAAGAAGCTGTGTAGGTTCTTATAAACCTGACTAAAATTTGAAACCTATTGGCATCTTTTGCTGCCATAATAAAACCGAATTGATTTCTTATGGCTTTCATAAAACTTTAGTAAAATTTAATAAAGCTGGATGGTTTTGGCAATGTTACTTGGGCTGTTCAATAAACCGTGCGTTTGAGCATCAGATCTGATCGATGGGTCCAATGTGGATTGGCTTTTCACGTGAAACGAAAAATTGCTTGTTTTTGGTGAATAAATCAAAAATCTGAAATGGATAATATACATTTAAAACACTTTCTGCATTACGATTGAAAACTTCAAACGTTACGACGTCAAAGCGGTATATGAGAGTGAGAAAGAGGCGAAGCTTGCCAAGTAAAGTAAAACCCAAGGTTGGGCCTGAAATACAGCAACATATTTAGACCTTCAATTCCACATGTTGTAAAGCCCAGGTTGTCTGGATCATCTATGAACATCTTAAATATAATACTTAGCTGAGTTTTGCTGGATCCTGTATACCATTTATGAGAAGCGAGCAGACAACCATTTCCATAACACTGCGAAGTCATGAACTGACACAGTCATCCGTCGAAGAAACATACGAATTGGGTCGATGAGCCACAGAAAATTTGCCCAAGTTAAAAAATGGACCGTTTTGTTCTCCGTGTTTTTTTCTTTGCGACTTTTTGATAATGTTTTTCTCCAACCACTCAGTCAAGGTAAGCCCTGCTAAAATTTTCACCATTAATAGAATGTTATTCTCACGATCCACAAAATTCAACGACAACGACTATTTTTTTTATCGAATAGAGAACGCGACCGGTTTTGGTTCGGTTGACTTCCAAAACATTGCTGCATCACAGTTAACTTCAAAAACTACTTTGGATACTACTGTTAGTTGTAATATCAGTATTTTTTTATAATTATCAATTTGCTGTTTTGCAGCGAAAAAACAAACGTCACGCCCGCTCACATGCACAGCCTCCTCCACTGAGAGTTTATAGATGTAAATATACACATTTCTTATGTTTATTAGCATTTTATTTAAATAAATATTCTTGAAATTACAGTAGATGTAAAAATCTAGTTGAACGTAAGAAGAATAGAATAGTATAGAATGTTTGTGTTCACCAATCTTTTTTCACAGTATAATCATAGTACCCTTAATATTGACAGTCAAACTTTGACAGCTACATCAGTTGTTTAGCAGAAGCCGTGATGAAAGTAGTAAAAAATGTACACGCTAAGATGAGAGTACCTAAAATTGCGTGGGATAACAAACATTTTTTACACTACGATAGATACGATAGTGTGCGTGCGTTAAACACACTTAGCTTAATAAACAGTAATTTTTAATGACATTTGGGCAATGTTCATTTTCCAATATTGGGTTAATAATACCCAAAGTTGAATAATTTTTCGTCACTGCAGCAACGCTGTTGTGAAATATTTCTAAAAACTGATATCACGCTGTTTGATGAAACGCCAAATATTTGGCAAATTTTGACTGTGTGATCACCAAATATATTTGACCAAATATTGCTATGGCAAATGTTTGGTTTGTGTTTGTCGCTCCATTTTTTTGGCAATTTGTCAAATAGTGTGATACCCTTTATCAATTATGTTTGCTCAAGTCTAGCAAATAAATTATTTGACACTCTGGAAATTCTTGAGTGGCAAACATGAGCAAATTCATACACAGAAAAAAATAAGCAAATTCATACACAGGAAAAAAAATTCCTTCATGTTATCGTAATTATATTCACGAATGACGAAACATAATCACAAACCATTCCTGGACCATTTCGCTTATTGTTGACGACCGTTTCCGTTATTGATACTACATTTACATAAGACAAATATCGACAAATATAATAATTCTTGCAAAACTTGGATATCAAAGATCTCAAGGAAATCCTTTAAATATTTATTCAAGTATTAGGATGCTTTAGGAATTATTGTGAAGGCCTTTTAGTGATCAACAGTTTAAATCACGTTCCAGTTTTTGAATACCAATTTGCTCAGAGACTATTTCCAAGTCTAAGTCCGTCAGGGTGTCAAAGATTTAAAGAAGGTTCTTTGCATATTGCAAGACATGAAAGCGATTTAATTCAGTATGATAACAATGGTTGTTTTCCCTGAGCTCAGTCGGTAAAGTCGTAGCTACAAAGCAAAACCATGCTGAAGGTGGCTTATAATTGCCACACAATCATATTAATGCACAAATTTTACATGGCATTGAAAACTCTCAATTGATAACGGAGAAAGTGCATCTAGAACATTAAGGGCCTGTTTATAAACCACGTAGACTCATTTTTGAAAATCTCAACACCGCCCCCCTCCCCATCCACTCAACGTAGACTTTTCTCTATACAATTTTGAACAAATTTTGTATGACGCGTTGAATTTAGTCAAACCCCCACCCCTCCCAAAAAAAAAAATCTACGTGGTTTATGAATAGCCCCTAAGTTCCGGGTAGGGACGTCATAAACCCAAAATGATAATGAACCACGCCTGTCAGACATTGTTTCATGATTTATATTGCTCAGCAATAATTTCATAGAGCTAAAGGATATTGAAAAGTTCATTGAACACTTTCTTAAAACTTCACAACGATCAGAAATTATAATCTAGATCTTGTGTGTGTCATTTATTCAAATCACGTATCTCCGATATTTAAACTGTTACCAGTTATGTTACGTTATGTTGTTCAGAAATTATTTCAAGGGCCTGCAGCATCTCAATGATCTTAAGATCCCTCTCAACTTCCGAGGACTTCTAATTCAGTGAATCAATTTCGAAGTTTTGAGGATTTTCGAGGACTTCCCTAAATTTTCTGGTTTCTCTGAGAGGTTATCTTACATTTATGGAACTTCCTTGCTGCTTTGGAACTATACTAATGTTCTCGAGACATAACTGATGTTCTCTGAAAATGGCCTTTTTCAGTTCTCAGGATTTCATACAAGTTCTGTTAACTTCGATAATTCTCGGGACTGATGTGAAATTCTCGGGACTTAGTTGACATTGTACTGTTCAAACTAAACGTCGTGACAATCAAACATCTAAATATATACACAGGAAGAAATGACGAGGGATTGAAATAACAATCTCTTTTTTTTTCAATCATTAATAAGTTGACTTTTGCCCACCTGGGCTAGTTCGTCATCAAAAATTAACAATCTCGAAAGTTGATAGGGTAACGGGATGTAATGTTAGCCTAGCTCCTTGATTCGGCCTATGTACCAAATATGTCATTATTTCTTCGATAATCAACAAAATCATGTTGCTATCAGCATGACCGATTTATTTCAAAGCAATTGAGACATAATTTATCAATTTATAGTAGTTCACTTCCGCGTAGCTTTCGATTTCCTTGACTTTTTAGACACCATGACTTTACTGGTTGAGCTGAACAGATTATCTATACGATCTTCGAATGATCTAAATTTGCCGAAATTGAACCTATAAACCGAATAATGCTGCCAAGATGTACAGAATATAGTCACATGTTAAAAACTAACAGGTCACATTGGTAAAATAACAATGATTTAACAAGCAAACGGTAGACCCAATGTTAGGGACATATTTATTTCTATGTTCCCAACTATGGCCTGTTGTATGAAAAGCGTAGCAAAAATGTTGTTATTGGTAACATTTACTATACAAATGTCTGAATTCCGGTTGAATGTTGTTCATATGGCTCATCTTTACACAAACTTAAGGAACCAAATCTATGTAGAGTGAATTATAATGTTTTGATTGTCGAATGACCGCTAAATCATATGTAAAACTCACTTAAGTGTTTTTTAGCAGTTTAAGTATAGTTTGATTTGTGAAATTGTTTGTTGGGTAGAGCGAATACAGCTGGGAACGCCTTAAATCAATAAATCAGAAGAAACCCGTACGAAGATTGCATTTTCCAAAAGATCAATCGAATGGGACGAACTTGCATCCATGATTAGACCCAATTTGGTACCCATAGACCAACATTACATCCATATCCCTCGAAAGTTTCTGACTTTTTAAAACCAGTTGTGTAGCTTTTCGTGATACATACTACCAAATGGCTTATTAAACATATCTTAGGAAGTGTACAGCTAGTTAAATTTTGTTTCCAGCTCAAATACTTTATGAGTTACAATGAAAAATGTAATCGATTGTTGCATATTAGGCTGAGTCAAGGGACACATACCCTACCTATAATAAAATCAATTTTGATTCAACAACAAAAAATGTTTGGCTCAACATAAATTTTGAATTGCATCAACCATGCTTCACAGTTGAAGAGTCACGCTGCTCTTATCAGCAGTTATTAGGCCTTCTATATCGCTCAAATGTGACTGCACTGAAAATAAATTTGAGTTTATATTACGAAATCGAAGGTAGAACTAACAAATCTATTCGTTGTTTTCTGCAATAAAACTGATTTGTACTATTTACGAAACTACCTTCCTACTAACCTACCCTTGTAATTAAGGCCACACGCGCAACTGTCCAAAGCACGAAGCATTTAATGACACAGAAAAAAACATTCGTGCATTGTACGAAAACAATAAAAAGAGCTACAAATATTTTGTAACAAATTAAAAAAGAAACATCTCTCTTGTTGTTGCACGAATGACAGACAGACCTACTATATCGAACTCAAAATGTAATTGAATAAAAAAACGCAACCTCGTGAAGTTGTCCAGCGTTTTTTTTTTGTATGTTTAATAATGGGGATTCAATGCTGAATTTTTGGAAAGCGCTGATACTGAATCCGTGGTTGATCTCACCATGGGCATGGTGACTCGTGAGAAGATACTTGATTAATGAGTATGAAGTGATAACTCTCGACTGGGCTTTAATTTCTATTTTGGGATTAATAAATTATACCCGTCTATTCCAGCAGCAACATCATCTTGCATGAGAACGATAACAGAGAAACAGTGGTTGGCTGGTCTTTGCGAAATTTATTTTGGTGCATTATGAAAAAAGGTGCAATGATAGCATTTTACCAGATAAAAGCAAAATCAACGTTTCACACAATATACGAAACATTTTTTCTAATCCATGTTTACGATACGAGTGAAATCTATTTTACGAAAATACATTTTCAGTGTGGATGCTGCACTGATCATAATGACGATGATAACAAGTAGTACAAGTAGTGAACATTCGAACGCATTGTTTCGCTTGACCGTCTGAGCGGTGTTGTGATGGAATGTGTTGGCAGGGTTGTAGTTTGAGAGGTTCGTCTTACTTTCCAACAAAGGCTCAACTGAATAAACTTTATGAAGCCAAGTTTTCGTTTAATATTTATAAATTTCAATTGAAAAACAAGATAAATCTTAAAACTATGTAGCCCTAAGGGATAAAGCCGATAACTCGCGGTTGTTTCGAAGTTGATAGGGAATACAATTTTAACAGAACAACAGTGTTGTGATATCTGTCAAGACATTGAAAACATTCCTATTGTTATCAAAGAAATGTGAACGCTTTTTAAAGCAGATGAAAACTTATTTGATCAAATTTGACAATTGTGAAGTGAAATCGAATTTTGATTTCAATTTGATGTTCATATCAAAATAAGTTTTCGAATTGCTATCTTTATGATGTTGGACTTTACTCGGGTTAAACACTCTTTCTGGATCATAAAAAAAGTTAGAGGCCATCTACTGTATTATTTGCGCCATCTAGTTACTGTATTGTGTGTGACATAGGACCATCCAACTTTTAAAAAGAGCAAGCTTTTTTTAAGCGAGATGTGTCCTACTTTTTCCCGATGTATCTTGTTTGTTTGACTTTGATCGTGCCAAGAATCAACCCATTAACCTTCCTTATGCACTGGGAAAAAGTTAAACATAGAGCATTCAGGGTCAAAAAGACCCAAGATTTTGCTTCGATTTTTATAAGTTTTGTCTCTAATGAAACGTACAGATTCTGCAAACCATATGCTGGCCTGTTTTCAAAAAACTGACCATTCTGGGCACACAGGAACCCAGAACCGGTTTCGGTGTGCATCCGAAGAGGACAATCTTGGAACTTCATATATTTATACTGTTCGACGGCTCAAAATTCACGATTTCAAATACTGATCTTCAGAAATACTCTGGAACCGATTCTGGTAGAGCCTAAATAGAACAATTCTGAAACTTCAATTATTTGTACCGTTTGACGGCTCAAAATTCATGATTTAGAATACTAATATCCAAAAACATCATGCCATATACCAGTAGGGTGGGGCTTATTTGAAAAAAAATAATCGGGTGCATGTTTTCCCATGTGGAAAATGATTTTTAGGGTCCATCAGATGACATACTAAAATTTCAGATTTGTTTTCGTTAAGGTTTAGAGGTGCCGAAATGGGCCTAAGTGCAAAATATCGAACGGTAGCAAATATCGACCAAAACAGATGCATTTATTAGTAAACACGTAATTTTGTGACCCTAAGGGCGAAAATTTGGTCGGTTTTGCGGTATCTTTCAACGTTTTTGAGATATAAGCCTCAACAATGAATGTGTGTTTGTACTTACGCCAACATATAAACACTCTGGTCGCAACCGTTAGGTCATTCCAGTTTTACCAAGCGACACGATCGGTCGTGTTTTTCGCACCCTCGCAGTAAAAGTTTTTTCTCCCGTTTTTCCCCCTCGCCCGCTTTCTCGCGATTGCGTGTTCGGTTCGCGACCTATCGCCTGCGCTTGCTCATCTTTTGCTGGTGGCAAAGCAGAAAAAAGTGTTGCAAAGTTCGGAAACATTTCTCGCTCGACCTGTTGCCGTGGCAATGGGTCGAAAAAATCGACCAACGGTGACATCTGCTCCCGAATCATTACCGCAACCGGGCAGCTCCAAGCGGCTGCGCCACGATGACACCGATCCAGTGGATCCGAACGCTCGTCTACTAGCGAGCAATCAATTTGCCGTGCTTCCGATCCAGGAGGTGCCAAAGAAGGTGAAAGTTCCCCGCTTTTCACCACATCCAAGGACATTGCTGCTCTCAGGACCGAGCTTGCAGCTATCCAAATCCATCCGCTGTACAAGCTGTGCAGTAATGGTATTAAGGTAATGTGCTCGACGGAGGCTGACTACCGTGCTGTCGGCGCTCACCTAGTCGCCAAGCAGCATGAATTTACACGCACGATGTACCCGGAAGCAAGCCTATGAAGGTGATCCTGCGTGGTCTTCCGGAACTCACTCCGGAATCAATCATTACCGAGCTGCAAGCGGCGGCACTAAAGCCCCAGAAGGTGTTTCCCATCAGGCGCCAGCAACACGGAAACTACCGGGACCAACTTTATCTGGTCCATCTTGAGAAGGGATCCGTCACGATGCCGGAACTTTTGAAAACACGGGCCTATTCAACGTCATCGTCGAGTGGGACCGGTATCGTCCAAGACAAAACGACGTGACGCAGTGTGGCAATCTGCCTTGCTTTCGGCCACGGCACTCGAAACTGCCACATGAAACCGCGATGTGGCGAGTGTGCCGGAGCACACGCCACCAAGGATTGTGCCCCGATGGACGAAGGTGCCCCAATGAAGTGCGCCAACTGCGGTGCAAATCGTGAGAGCAGTAACCGAACCTGCCCCAAACGTGCGGAGTTTTTGGCTATCCGAAAGAAGGCATCCACCAAGTCTCGGCCTGCTCAACGCCGTCCACCACCTCCGATGAACGAGGAAAATTTCCCGTCGCTTCGGTACCAGGTGCCAAACCTGCCACCGATCCCACTAAATCACCGCCATGCAAACCGCCCGTCAGCTTCGGTTCATCATCGTTTCGCGGCAGCCGCCGCCGCCCCAACACGACTCCTCCTCCAGGCTGGGGCAATCCGAGTTGCAGTACCTCCACGCAACCACCCGTCGATGGACAGCTCTACGACTCGGAGCAAATGGTGGAGTTCGTGCAAGAGCTCTATCGCCAACTACGTTCCTGCCGCTCCAAGGAGGAACAGCTCAAAGCCGCCACGTCCGTGACGATGAAGTTTCTGTTCAAACATGGACCGTAAACGCACCATCAGCATCCTCAACTGGAATGCTTGTTCCATCCGGAACAAAACTTTTGAGCTCGGTGACTTCCTTAACAGGAAGGCCATCGACATCGCCATCGTCACCGAGACACACCTCAAACCGGAAGTCAGCATCGTCATCCCAGGATACCGGATTGTGCGACTTGATCTTAGCGGCCCTAGTGGAGGAGGAGTCGCGATCGCCCTGCGCTACAACATCAACTGCCATCTGCTTCCGAGCTTTCAGCTGCAGTCCATCGAAGCCATCGGAGTCGAGGTCGAAACTGCTGTCGGCCCAATCACCATCATCGCGGCCTATTGTCCCAAGCAAGCCAGTACCAACAACGGAACAACAACGGCCCTACGAAACGACATCCGTAAGCTAACTCGGAGGCAGGGGCAGTTCATCATCGCCGGCGACCTAAATGCAAAACACGAAGCCTGGGGAACACCCGGCGGAATCGGAACGGAATAATTCTGCAGGAAGACCTAGAAGAGGACATTACACCGTCCTGGGCCCGGATACTCCCACCCGGTTGAGCAGATCCGGGGTCCATTCGACAATCGACATCTTCCTCACCAACGTAGGGAACAACATCGCGCAGCCGATCGTACACCAGGAGCTCAGCTCGGACCACTATCCGGTGGTGGCCGAAGTTGGCTCCTCGGTCAACTCGGCATCGAATCACCAGACGGAACTACCATCGCGCCAGTTGGGAGAGGTTCCGACAACACGTTGACGACAACATCGATTTTGACATGCACCTTGATTCGGTTGATGACATCGAACGACAGCTGCAGAGCATCGAGCAAGCGATCTCCCAGGCCCGGGAGCAACATGTACCGGTGATTGATCAGGTGAGTGACTCTGTACCCATTGATAGACCCACTAAAGATTTAATACAACTGCGAAACGCCATTCGAAGGCAATACCAGCGAACTGGTTTGCCAACGCTCAAACGTCACTGTAATCGAGTGACCAAAATTATCAAGGCCAGAATGGTGGACCTTAGAAATAATGATTTCTCTGAAAAAATTCGCTCTCTCCCAGATTGTGCTAAGCCGTTCTGGAAGATGACAAAAATTTTAAAAACTAAGCCAAGGCCCATTCCACCGTTGATCCCACTAGACGTCAATGACTCAAGGGATCGGTTGGTAACACCTGCAGAGAAGGCTGATGAGATAAGTAAACACTTCGTCAGCTCTCACAATCTCGGTCAAAACATCGTCAGTCCACACGAAGCTACCGTTAGCGCGCTTACTAACTAACATCGATCAAAGTCCTAACGACTTCTCCGAAGATTTGGAAGTCTCAGCTGACGAATTGTTGACTTATATCAAGACCTCTAAGAACATGAAGGCCCCGGTTTCGACAACATCATGAACTTGGAGCTCAAGCAATTGAGCCCCCAGTTTTACAACCATCTGGCGGTGGTGTTTAACCAATGCCTCCGTCTTGTCAGTTTCCGGCAGTCAGGAGATCTCCGCCGGTGTTCCGCAGGGAAGTATATTAGGTCCACTTCTGTTCAATCTATTCACCTCGGATATACCCCCGCTCCCTGAAAATGGATCTCTTTCGTTGTTCGCCGATGATACCGCCGTCGTCCACAATGGTAGGGTAATAAGAGCGCTTGCCGCGAAACTGCAGCGAAGCCTGAATGTTCTGTCAGAATACTTCACTGAATGGAAGATTTGTATCAACGCAGCGAAAACCCAGGTCATCCTGTTTCCACATTCTAATTCTCCCAGAATTGTCCCGCCTGAGAATTGTAAAATAAGCCTGAACAACACAACGGTGGAATGGACCAAATCAGCTGTCTATCTTGGTGTCACTCTAGACAGCAAGCTTATTTTCAGGGATCAGGTTGACAAAACTGTCACAAAATGTAATACTCTGTTGAAACTACTGTACCCATTGATCAACAGAAGGTCTACATTATCCCTTAAAAATAAGCTTGCTGTCTACAAGCAAATTATACTTCCGGTCATCGAGTATGCAATGCCAATCTGGGAGAGTTGTGCAAAAACACATCACCTGAAACTTCAGAGAGTACAAAACAAGTTCCTCAGGATGATAATGAACACCCCTCCGAGGACAAGAACATCTGAGGTCCACCGTCTGGCCGAGATAAAAATGCTCGACGATCGCTTTAGTGAGTCTATCAATCGGTACAGGGCACGCTGCCTGACATCGGATCACCAGATCATTCAGAATCTGGTTCCCCACCCCTAGGATTTTCAAATTGTAGTTTTAGTTGTAGATTAGGTAGGTTATCAAATTTTAACAAACAATGCCCCAAGGGCTGAACTGGAAAACAAAAATAATTAGAACACAACACACACGTAACACATAAAACACATAAAAGATTAAACAAAGCTGAAGAGCCCAATGGGCTGAAACACTTAAGATGTTAAATTAGTATATAAGAAAAAACAATGAAAATAAAGATCAATTTTACTACTAACTACGCCAACATATTTGAACTATCACTACCAACATCTTTGCTGTACAAAATTATAAACTGAAAAAAAGCAGAGAGAAAAAGAGCGAGAGAAGGAGGGAGATTGAGAGAGAGAGAGAGAGAGAAAGAGAGAGAAAGAGAGAATGTTCTTATAATTGAGAGTGGATCATGGATCTTGAACATATTTAAACGTGTTTATATATTGATTAATATTGAACTCATAAAATTACATGTCATGTCGAATACTGATTAACAATAGTACTTTTCTTCAAATTAGCAAAGTTTACAATAAGGTTTAGTGGTTTTCGTTTTGAGCTATGGGATGTTCAACAGAGCTCTGATTGGAACATCTTCGCAGATTTTTTATTACCGAGATTAGCTTTAATCGAGGTCCTGTCGTTCTATATCTGGAAGGCTTTAATCGAAAATGGCGAGACCAACAACCCAAGTAACCACGAGGCTGTAATAGCATGCATATATAGGGCATATGTTTTACAAGTTGGATTAAACCTGAAAAGGGCCCCATTAAGATCGAACTAATGCTATAAGACATTGCTAAAGTAGCATTATTGGTAATGCATCACTACGTTCTTAAGCTACTCTAACGCTTCATTTCTTGACAACTGTTGAATTGATGCGATCCCGCATTACCGATGTTGATATTGGGTTAAATAAGTGCAATAATATAATGCTTGTGGTTACTTGGGAAGTTCTTTACTCAGATACCACATGTGTGAAGAAAACTTATTTTTAGCACTGCTTGCAGCAGCCAAATTAATTGTTTGGAATTGAAGCCAGGAGATCAATAGAAGATTTATTTTAGGTGCCAACGTAGGACGAGTTGCTGAAAACCAGGTCTCAATATACATTGATACCAGAAAGGTACAATCATCCAGAAGTCCTGAAGTTTCCTTCCTTGAAAGTTTGAATTGCGCTCGAAATATCCATACTATCAACTAGCAATAATAAGAAAAAATAGAATTTTCCATTTAATTCCAACTACCTTTGCTTATCTTGACAGATATGCGTATTTCCTCTAGAAAATGTGCAGACTTCGTCAGTGTCTCGTACTAACAATTCGACTCGAGTTATTAGTACGAGACACTGAAGAAATCTGCACGTATGAACGAAATACGCGTATCTTTCAAGATAATCAATGGAAGTTGGAATTAAATGGAAAATGCTAAATTTTCTTGTGATTTCTAGTTGCAGGTACTCCACTAAACAGCTCAAACGCTCTAGGATTCATACTTTCAATCTATAAATGGCTTTTGCCATCCACCTAGCAGCATGAATTGATCCAGGCTGACAGAATTGCACGCTTATAGCATTAGTGCTATTAAGAAAGATTATAGTTAATTCAAGCAATTCCAGGTAATCGTTGCGAGGTAAACTATCACACAGAAAGAGCCATCAGACTGATTCAAGATTATAATGGTAACAACTCAAAACGAAAACTACTTCCAAAACTTTATTGTAAACGTGAATTTTCATAACCAAAACTTTGCTAATTTGAAGAAAAGTACTATTGTTAATCAGTATTCGACATGACATGTAATTTTATGGGTTCAATATTCATCAATATATAAACACGTTTAAATATGTCAAGATCCATGATCCACACTCTCAATTATAAAAAACATTCTCTCTTTCTCTTTCTCTCTTTCTCTCTCTTCTCTCTGTCTAAATCTCGCTCTCTTTCTCTCTGCTTTTTTTCAGTTTATAATTTTGTACAGCAAAGATGTTGGTAGTGATAGTTCAAATATGTTGGCGTAAGTGCAAACACACATTCAATGTTGAGGCTTATATCTCAAAAAAGTTGAAAAATACCGCAGAACCGACCAAATTTTCGTCCTTAGGGTCACAAAATTACGTGTTTACTAATAAATGCATCTGTTTTGGTCGATATTTGCTACCGTTCGATATTTTGCACTTAGGCCCATTTCGGCACCTCTAAACCTTAACGAAAAAATCTGAAATTTTAGTATGTCATCTGATGGACCCTAAAGATCATTTACCACATGGGAAAACATGCACTCGATTATTTTTTTTCAAATAAGCCCCACCCTAATATACCAGCCAGAGAATTTGGCCACATCCAAATACTCTGGAACACGTTCCGGCATTGTTCAAAAGGGACAATTTTGGAGCCCCAAGTATTTGTTCCGTTCGACGGCCTAAATTCATGGTTTTGAATTTTGATATCCAAAATTATCATACCATAGACATATCAGGACATTTGGCCACATCCGGATACTCTGGAATCGATTCCAATTGATACAAAAGGAAATTTTTGAGCCTCAAGTATCGTTCAACGGCTCAAAATTCATGCTTTTGAACACTGCTACCCGAAAACATCGTGCCACACAGTGCACACTGTTGCCAAAGGCGTAAAAACGTGATCGAAATTGTTTTGACCCCGAAAACAACGTTTTTTTGCTATAGTTTCTTCTGCAAAGTTTTTTCATAAATTATTCTCCATATTATTTTTTTTTTTACGAATTCATTTATTTGTACAGGCTCAATCGAATCAACTTTACAGAGCCAAGTTTTCATGTTTATATACATCAGTTATCTTAGAACTAAGGTTAAGGGGATAGAACCGATTACTCGCGGTCGTCTCGAGGTTAATAGGAATAACAATTTTAAGGATGGGAAAATTGGGGTGGAAATTTTGAACAAAGCAAAGGAACAATGGTTTTCTTATATCTAGAACTTCAAATTACAATTTTTTAATTGAACGTTTTTAATTTAAAAAAAAAAAATAATAACTTACTCACACACACACAATCACACTCACACACACACAACCACACTCACACACTGGCGCACACATTCCTCACAAATTTAACCTAAACAAGTAAGTTAATCAATCTACAATCTAAGGCTAATGTTAGTCAAAAACACATAAATGAGTTTCATAAACTCCAGATCGCGCGCAGCCAAAATGTCTCGAATCGGTACATTGGGTTGTCTACCTCGAGCCCGAAGGGAATCATACAGCTCAGATCTGACTCCACGATGCTCAGCACAAAACCAAATAACGTGATCTGCGTCCTGGTAACCTTGTCCGCATTCACAGAGATTGCTGTCTCCCAGCCCAACACGGAACAAATGAGCGTTTAAAGAATAATGATTGGACATGAGGCGAGACATCACACGAATGAAGTCTCGACCCACATCAATCCCCTGAACCAACATTTCTTAGACACCTTTGGAGTGATAGAATGTAGCCATCGCCCCAAGTCTCCTCTACTCCATTTATACTGCCAGCTATCGAGTGATATCTGACGAAAAATATAGAAGAATTCGTTGAAGGCGATTTGTCGATCATAAATATCGCCTTCCATAGCACCCACCCTTGCAAGCGAGTCCGCTTTCTCATTGTCAGGAATCGAACAATGAGAAGGGACCCACAAAAGGTGATAATAAAAGAACGTGAAGATAAAGCACTTAGAAGACCTCGTATTTTCATAAGAAAATAGGAGGTGTGCTTTACCGGCCTCAAGGAGCGAATAGCCTCTATAGAACTAAGACTATCCGTGAAAATGAAGTATTGATCCGGTGTAAAAGAGGCAACAGTTTCTAAAGAAAAATAAATTGCTGCCAATTCCGCGACAAAAACAGAACAAGGTGCTTGAAGTTTACGAGCGACGCTATAATTTTCATTGTATACACCAAAGCCAGCGGAGTCTTCTATCAAAGACCCGTCAGTGAAAAACGTTTTAGTGGAATCAACTAGGCCAAACTTTGCAGCAAATATCACCGGAGCAATCATAGGACGATGATGCTCTGGGATTCCACGAAGCTCCTGTTTCATGGATAAATCAAAATGAACCGAATTTCCGAAGTCGGAGAAGCAAACACAATTGGGAATATTAAGCGAAGGGCTGACATCCTGTGTTATGTACAAATGATACAAGCTCATGAAGCGGGTTTGAGGATTCAACTCTAGGAGCTTCTCAAAATTTTCGATCACCTGGGGTTCATAACTTCACACCTGGTGAGGAGCCGGAGAGATAACTCTGTAAACCGATCTGAGAGTGGCAACATGCCACCCAGCACTTCAAGACTCATGGTGTGAGTCGAGTGCATGCAACCTAACGCGATACGAAGACACCGATACTGAATGCGTTCCAGTTTAATGATGTGCGACCGAGCCGCTGACTGAAAACAAAAACTACCGTATTCCATAACCGACAAAATCGTTGTCCGGTACAACGTTAGAAGATCTTGCGGATGCGCTCCCCACCAGGTCCCGGTAATTGTGCAGAAAAAATTGACCCTTTGCTGGCATTTTCGCTTCAGGTACTCAATGTGAGATCTCCAGGTGCACTTTGAATCGAACCAGACCCCAAGATATTTAAATGACATGGAATGAGTTATTGGTGTACCCAAAATTTGAAGTTTCGGTTGTGCAGGGTTATGCTTCTTAGAAAAAACTACCAACTCAGTTTTCTCCGTAGAGAATTCGATACCTAGCTCTAGAGCCCAAGTAGACAAATTGTCTAAGGTATCCTGCAAGGGTCCTTGTAGATCGACCCCATTGGGTCCCGTGACAGACACTACGCCGTCATCTGCAAGTTGTCTCAACGTACAGTTGTCACCTAGACAACCGTCAATGTCTTTGACATAAAAATTATACAAAGAGGGCTTAAACATGATCCCTGGGGAGACCCATGTAGCTAAATCGAAAAGCTGTAGAGTTTCCATGAGAAAAGCTCATATGTTTCTCTGACAGCAAATTGTACAAGAAATTGTTCATTAATGGTGAAAAACCACAAGCATGGAGTTTATCTGAGAGAACTTCAACAGATACTGAATCAAAAGCCCCTTTGATATCCAAGAATACAGAAGCCATTTGCTCTTTTTTAGCAAAAGCTAACTGAATATCTGTGGAAAGCAACGCGAGGCAGTCGTTCGTTCCCTTACCCCTACGGAAACCATATTGAGTATCAGAAAGCAGGTTGTTCGTCTCAACCCATTTGTCCAGACGGAAAAGGATCATTTTCTCCAACAACTTTCGAATACAAGATAACATCGCGATGGGTCGATAGGAGTTGTGGTCGGACGCGGGCTTACCAGGTTTTTGAATGGCAATAACTCTCATCCGTCTCCAATCATCCGGTACAATGTTGAGTTCCAGACACTGATTAAACAAGTTCAACATGCGCCTCTTCGCGACGTCTGGGAGGTTCTTGAGCAAGTTGAACTTGATCCTGTCAGCTCCTGGAGCCGTATTGCCACACGAAAGGAGTGCGAGAGAGTTCTACCATTGAAAAGGGTTGGCTAATCTCATCTATCGAATTCGTTGTTTCGCGAGGAAACATTTGTGCTGGCACAGAATCTGGACAAACTTTTCGCGCGAACTTGAGGATCCATTGGTCCGAGTACTCCTCGTTCTCATTGTTCGTAATTCTGTTACGCAATCTTCGCGCCGTATTCCAAAGGGTACTCATCGACGTTTCGCGCGATAACCCGTCCACGAATTGTCGCCAGTAACCGCGTTTCTTGGCCTTGATGAGGCTCTTAAATTCTCGTTCGAGAGCCGTGTACCTTTCAAAGTGCTCAGGTGTTCCACGTCTACGAAAAACTTTGAACGCGTCAGATTTTTGCGGTAAACCTCGGTGCATTGCTGATCCCACCATGGGGAAGGAGGTTTCCTGCGAAATGACGTCCCTGGAACTGGTCGAGTTTGAGCTTGAAGCGCGCTTTCCAAAATCAGGTTGGAGAGGAAGTTATATTCCTCCAGCGGTGGAAGCCCTTCTACCGTTGATAAGGCTTCATCTACTGCTGTCTTGAACCTTGTCCAATCGATATTACGAGTTAGATCATACGTGGCGTTGATGGATGCCGGTGGAGTGAGCCCGGTGGCAACCGAAATTTTTATAGGCAAATGATCACTACCGTGGGGATCCTGGATCACATTCCACGTGCAGTCCAACGATAATGAATTCGAGCAAAGTGTGAGGTCTAACCTACTACCAAGTGAGGATGGACCAGCCAAGCGTGTAACTTCTCCATTGTTGAGAACTGTCATATTGAAGTTGTCACAGAGGTCATATATCAAAGAAGACCGGTTGTCATCGTACAGTTCTCCCCAGCCTGTACCGTGAGAGTTAAAATCTCCCATGACCAACCGCGGAGCAGGCAGAACCGAACAAATATCTGAAAGTTGTTTTCGGTTAATTGGTGCTCTAGGAGGAATGTACACAGAAGCAATGCAAAGGCTTTTATTTTTAATAACAGCCTGACATGCGACAACTTCAATACCTGGAATTGGAGGAAAATTCACTCTATAGAAGGAGTAGCACTTTTTGATCCCCAAAAGTACTCCTCCTCCACGTGAATCCTCACGATCAAGCCGAATAATGTTGAAATCGTTAATCGGAAGATCGATTTCAGCTGAAAGCCATGTTTCACAAAGAGCAAATGCATCACAACCGATATTGTGAGCTAAAAATTTGAATGATTCCAATTTAGGAATAAGACTTCGACAATTCCACTGCAGAACAGTGATCAAATCCCCGACCTCTTTTGGCAAATTATCCATCGAAGGAAATGATAGCTGCAAGGATGGGCCACTTTAATGTTAATTTCTTCAAAAAGTTTTCACAGTGGGAAGCATTGCCATAACAATGCTTTTAAGAGGGTCAGACATTTCGAGGTATTTAAAAATACCTTCCACAATATCATCGAACGAGAACAGCCCAGATGAAGGGGGGCTTCTGTTCTTGAAATCGGGGCATCAGGGGATTTAGATGTCCCCGGGAGAGATGGGAAATCCTGTATGTAGTTGGCACTACGAAAACCAGGAGGATTCGGATTATCCTTCTTTTCTCTGGTCTTTGTATTGGGCATGTTGATTTGAGGCTTCTGTTCAGCTGCTTTCACAGCTCGAATGCGTCTTCGCTTCCGTGGAGCACCTCCCGGAAAACTAAAAGATGTCCCCTCCTCAACCAAATCCGAATCAGACTCGTCATCTGAAAGAGGAGCGAAAGGATTTGTATTGGTATCGGGTGGCGAAGCTTTCTTAAGCATTTCTGCAAAGATTGCCTTGAACGTTGTTTCAGAGAACGTTCCAATTTTTCCCCGCGTTGTTTATACGCCGGGCACGACGAGAGAGCATGAGGAGGAGTTCCCTTGCAGAAAACACATTTTAGTGTATTATCTGCACAGGGACCAGCCTCATGTTTCTCCCCGCAAGTTGAGCAGCGTGCCTTATTGCCGCAATGGGAGGCCGTATGCCCCATCTGCTGACAGTTTTGGCAAATCATTACCCGGGGTACAAACAACCGCACAGGTAGCCGAAGTTTATCCAGTTCTAAGAACTGAGGAAGGGCAGAGCCAGAAAAGGTTACCCGAAACGAGTCTGTGGGGTAACTTTTTTCTTACCCTCGCTGTGCGATATTTTCACTAATTTTGTCACTTCCAGTATCTGAACTGGGGGAAGCAGAGGGTTCTTGAATCGGCCAACCGCTCGCTTCTTCAAAATTTCAGGGCACAGACTCGCCTCTGTGACCACTCCTACAATCTCCACATCACGAGCTGGAATATAAACTCGATATTCGAGTGTAAAATGCTGGGAAGCAGCAATCTCATTAGCCTGCTTCAGGTTAGAGACGACAACACGGAGTTTATTAAATTTAACTTTCGTGATCTCTGTCACGGCTGAAAATCGCTTCGTCAGATCTGTAGTGATTTGATATACATTCAAAGGTTTCATTTTGGGCTGAAAGTAGACAACCCATGGACCGACCGAGTCAACCGGATACGATCGCGGTCTGAATATTTTTTGTGCCTCCCCATCATCGGGTGGCACTTTTTCAGTCAAACCGTCCATGTCGAAGAAACCTCTTCAACATGCACGATTTGCCGATAATTTAAATCACACACACACACACACACACAAACAAAGAACACACAAATTAAACTCTAGTGGGATGAGGGACAGGAAAAACAAAACTTAACTAAATTACTGTTCTGTTGCTGCTGCTGCTGCTGCTGCTGACGCACCGTATGCGTGAACGTCGCACTTCTATGCGGGGAGCGGGGAGCGGTGCGCTGATGCGATCGCCTTCGGGTGCACTCGCTCAACGCTGTCGGTTGACCGTTGGCGATGTAGTGGTGTATCGCTGGTTAGCGTCACCACGCAGAGGTGAATCGAAAATAAGCGGGAAGATAATTCGCCAGCTAGCACTGTTTGATTTTTCTATTTCACTGAAAAACCACACTGCCTTCTTAGAAAAAAAGCTCACTTTTACTTTACTCACTGAAGTGAGTATATTTTAAGAAGAAAAACTAGTTTTTTCCAACGATTGCACTCGAATAAATCTTCCAAAATAACGGAGCGCTGGATCGAACGAACGTTCTTCTTTCGCTGAACGAAGTGGGGTGACATTTTTATTTTGTTGCCACTTATGATTCTCCATATTATGATGATAAAAATTTTGGTGATTTATCTCCCTAGTAGTGAGAAAAAAAAAAATTGTAATTATTGCAAATAAAAATAAACTTTATTCGGCAAAGTTATAGCCAATTTAATACAAAACATCTTTGCTGAAGCACACATATGCCTATCTATTGGTTTTAATGTAAATTTGGGGAGTTTTCTATTGAACATCCCTCTAATTCAGTTTTTTGATTATAACATCTCATGAAGATTTTCTACAAGTTTTGAATATTGAACACTTTTGTTTATCCTATAAAAACACACAAATTTGTTAAAAATAGTATAATTTTATCTTCTATAGTTTTTGAGATAATTAGGGTTTTATTTGAAAAAAGGTACTTTTTCGGTGTCAAAAATCATAGTAATCTGCAAATTTCTACAAGCAAAACTATTTGCATATGAAGGTATGAATCAGTAATTGTTAAATCCAGATAAAACCGCTCGTCCCTCGCTGTCCCTTAGTTGGCAAAACCAATGTTCTTAGATCCACTACATGACTTTACTAGGAACGACCATGTTAATTTCTCCTAACATATTCGATTGCATTACGTTTCAAGAGATAGGCAATTGATGGTAATACCACATATAATTAAAAAAAAATTGACCGTGATAAAACTTTAAATAAAGAACTTCTTTTTCTTTTTTGCTGTATTAACGGGCTTTTAACCGCGGTGGTCATTTGTCCCGGATAACAAAGAGTAGGCGCATACAATTCAAATCCATTGGTTGCTTTGGCAACGCAGTGTAATCAAGCTTGTTAATTTGTATGATTGGTATCCAATGCCAGCATCAGAGCATAAAATTCTTATCCACGGCACCAAAGTGATATCTTCATTTCTTGTTCCTATTGGTCAATTGTCGGAAGAGGCTCAGGAGTCTTGAAACAAAGACATCCGCAGATTCCGAGATGATCATTGCAGGAAATTTTCAAGGATATAAACTAATACGGATCTTTTACACCGATTGTTAGAGACATCTGATCCATTGACTTCGAGAATAAGAGAATTCAGAAAGAAAAAGGAAACACCGTTGTCAAGGAATGCGGAAAATCTTTTGGTCAAATCCGATGACAACACCAATAATGGAAGCGATAGTAGTGATGACGACGATCAACAGTGAAATACTTCAATTATGTTTAAATGTTATGAGAAAAATTCTATATCACTAAATGAAAGCTGAACCATTTGTTTTGTACTATTTTGACAATGCTGGGAATCTTTTTCGACGGAAAACAGCTTCAAAATTAAAAAAAATAGCTTAAATGAGGTCATGTAGTGGTTCTAAGACCATTGGATTTGGTCCCAAGGGACACCGAGAGACGAGCGGTTGTATCTGGATTTGACAATGACTGATTCATACTTTCACATGCCAATAGTTTCGCCTGCAGAAATTTGCAGATTACTATGATTTTTTACACTGAAAAAGTACCTTTTTTCAAATAAAACCCTAAATATCTCAAAAACTATAGAAGATAAAATTATACTATTTTTAACAAATTTATGTGTTTTTATAGGATAAACAAAAGTGTTGAATATTTAGAACTCGTAGAAAATCTCCATGAGATGTTATATTCAAAAAACTGAATTAGAGGGATGTTCAATAGAAAACTCCCCAAATTTACATTAAAACCAATAGATAGGCATATGTGTGCTTCAGCAAAGATGTTTTGTATTAAATTGGCTATAACTTTGCCAAATAAAGTTTATTTTTATTTGCAATAATTAGAAAATAATTTTTTTTCTCACTACTAGGGAGATAAATCACCAAAATTTTTATCATCATAATATGGAGAATAATTTATGAAAAAACTTTGCAGAAGAAACTATAGCAAAAAAACGTTGTTTTCAGGGTCGAAACAGTTTCGATCACGTTTTTACGCCTTTGGCAACAGTGTGCAGTGGTCGGAAAAGCCTTTTTTCAGGGCGAAATTAATTACTCGTAAGGGTTACGTTTCCGAATCATGGTGTTTTCTACAAAGTTGTATCTGAACAAATTTTCCATCTGCTTTTGAACTGCTTTTAACTGATTTAACTGATTTTAAACTGCTTGTGATTCAAAAGTTACGAGTAGTTTTAGCTAAAAAAATACGTTTTTTCTTTTCGCCCTTATGATTGATTAGGCGAGAATTGGCCAAAAATTCATCAAATTCTTGTTTAAATGGGTATCAAGGAACATAATGCTATATAAATGAGCCCGGGTACTTCTGGGTCACACGAGCGGGGACTGCTTAAAATCGGCCATTTTTTTCGTTAAAATTACCCCTAACTTTTGAACAATAAAATATACTTATACACTTAGCTCAGCAAAAACTTATCATATTTTTCTCTACACTTTGTTTATATATTATTTTTTTCCTCAGAATTGAAACTAAAAAGTTAGAATAAAAAACACGATTTTTTAGGGACACCCTAATGTACACCAGCAAAATAGCTCCGAACTATAGCAGTGCACAAGGGCCAGACGCTTCAGTCGTGAACGAACAGCATGTAGCGTGTTAGGAACTACCAAATTATCACCACAAGATGGACAACTTGTTCAAATACAACTTTGTACAAGACACCATGATTCGGACACGTAACCCTTAGGAGTAATTAATTTCGCCCTGAAAAAAGGCTTTTCCGACCACTGTGTGCCATAGACCTACCTAATTTGGCCACATCCGGATACTCTACCGATTCCGGTAGGGTCCAAAGATTCATCACCATAATTGCCTTATCTTCTTGTTCTGACTCAACTATGTCATCTGAAGATTAGAAATTGAAATCATCATTCATAATGAATTCAACTGAAAGAAGAAAAAAAAAACTTGTCCATTTTATAATAAAAGTGATATATTTCTTATAAAGCTGGTAATATGGAACCATGTTTTTTTTTAAAAATTTCCCCTAATTTTTGCAATATTTATTTTAATAAACACATAAAAAAGAGAAATGTTCGAGTTCCATGTCTAACAAACTTGAACGCAATGTATTATTTTTCAAAACCTTGAGTTCAACTGATTGTTTCAAGAAAGCGACCCTGTGCCAACTTTTGTGGAAAATATCCTTGTAATAAAAACATAAAAAATTATGTAAATACATAATGTAAAAGTCATATAAGATTTAATTTACGTTGTGAGAACCACCCTAGCTGGCCACACACGTTTATCGTAAAAATGTTTAATATGGAACAGTGTCACACACTTTAGCCACTGTAGGTCAATGGAATAGGTCTTCAGGATTAAATTGCCTCACGATTGTGTGGGGATCTAACCACTTCTAGCCAGTAGAATCAACAGAACAGTTGAGTTCGGTTTACTTTCGATGTCGCAACTTTTTTTGTCAAATGAAGTTTTTGGTTCAGTGTCCGCAAATCCAGCTTTTTTGAGACGTTATCACCGCGTGCCTTCGGAAGTATCACCGGGGTTGATTAAATGAATTTTGTCACTTTATGTGCGCAAACTGGAAAACTGTTTTGCCACACTTTTGCAATTTACACTTGATGAAGCGTCCCAATTTTGAATAAAATCAAATTATCAAATCGATTATATCAATCAATGACATCCCGGCTGATCCCAGCTTAAACTTTACTGAGCCGAATCAAAACTTCCGTCAAAGAACCGGATGGCACATGTTGGAAATACTGTAACCTGAATAAGGCATCGTAGCCTTTAAAGCCTTTCTCCCAGCTCTCCTGGCGATATCGTTGAAACGGCTCATCTCCACGCCAGAGTCATAACAATCAAATTAGAACTTGTGAAATTCGTTTACATACCCCGCTAGAAACGTCAACACTCTTACCATGGGGGTGGGTATACTCATAAAGCACTCGCAAGATTAATGGTCCAATGGGACTTTTGATATGGTTATTAAATTGCGGATTGATGATTGCGCTTGTTTACTGGTGGGTGGGTGAAAAGAAGAAATGAATGATAAGATTGAGGCAAGGTTACCGGAGTCTTTTCAAAACATTCGCATGTTACGTCATTCCATTTTGGACTGAAAGCAAGTCACCCTACCCACCACCATCTCTCACATTCCCTTTGCTGGAGGAACACTAAAATATTGATAATTTATTATGTTTTCCCTATTGTCGTCGCCGTTGTCACCCGAGCGCATCTCGAATCTCCAAACTCCGATTTCCGGCTGCGCGTTCCTAATGATTCAACGAGTTTTACTGCCCTTGTCCGAGTTAGTTGATGGAGAGGGTCGCTGAATTTTGCGATTTGTTCAAGAGGGTGTTTGTTTTCCACGCATTTTTGCTTGTCGGAGAGAACCAGCTCGTTGATGTTTCGTTGATGATGGTGGTGTCGTGATTTTCTCCAATTTGACGGTATAAATTACACGCTTATGAATTAATAGACGGCGAGGTCCTGCTGCGTGCCCTCCTGTGTGAGTGCGCGTCGATTTGCTCGAATCGTTGCCAGTTAGGCTGCAGCCAGAACCCATCTCTTTCCCTCCCGGCACAGGGGCGATAAATTTTTAAATGATTGTCGGATTAGAGCGAGGATTAGCGAATGAATTGAACGGGATTTCGGGCCGTTGGTACAGCAGGAGTGCCTGCATGATGTGGGTTGAAATCGGGGGATTTGCAAAATTGAATTAGGCCAATTATTTAAATTTGATGACGTTGCCAAACGGGAAAACTGGTTCGAACAGGGTGACCTTGTTTTGACGACGGTGGATTGGGAATGTCTTTTGGTGTAATTTAGTGTGTTGGTAGCCGAATTAAAGTTGATCATATGGGAGGACAGCCTTATAAGCCTGTCCGTAATGAAAGTTGTATAATCATTTCCAAATTTATTGGAAAATCTTCAAACTATTTCAAACACGGTTTTGCAAATTAAAGGTTCTTTTCAGGCCCTCTACATTATGTATGAGAAGTCTAACTAGTTCATTTTTTATTAGGTTCAATTGCGTCAGTTTTTCTGAGCCGATAATTCATTAAATTAGTATGCACAAAACGACCTGTAATGCGTGATTCAATAAGTTTTAAAAGTCCATTAATGGATGATTTACAGTACTTTTATTAAAACTTTAAGATGGGTACGTTTCTCCAGTTAGGAGGACATCTCATACCTTCCTTTTGATGGAGCCCAGCAGTAGCACAGTGGAAACAGACACGAAATCAGCACATTTCTTCCATTATCCCGCATTTCCTGGATGTCCTTGGCAGCCTCGCCGCTCGGCCGAAGTCGTCGCTTGGAAATTCCCAGTATTTTTCGATTGGTTGAAATTCGGAGGATTCATTAGCTTGGGACAAAATCGATCCTGTTGGCAGCATACCACTCTTAAAGTAGTGGCAGCTGGCTAAACCGGGCCAAAAGAAGATTTTACCCCACGCTTGCGAATGAACGGCAACACACGCTATTTCAAGCATTCTTCGATGTAAACTTGGGATGTCATCGTCGAGGATGTGACAAATGTTTCCAATATCAAACCACAACAACAAATATGTTACCGAATCATGGCTTTTATCATGAACTTGTTGACAAACTCGAACTTAAATCTTCCTTGTTCATCCCCACGTCCAGTCGTGATGTAAAACTTTTGAGCAGGGAGCTGCTTAAAATCGAGTTTGACAGCTTTATGCGCCGGTTCGGATGTTCACTGGGTTGGTACTTGTATCTTTCCCTGGCAAGGATGTTCCGTACCGTTTGAAAGTTTTTTTTTTATGAATCATTAATTTGTACAGACTCAAACAGAACGACAGATCCAAGTTTTCATATTTATGTACATCAAATATCTTAAAACTAAAGTTGAAAGGGTAGAACCGATTACTCGCGGTTGCCTGGAGGTTAATAGGAATACAAATTTAACGAATGGGAAGATCTACGGCAATTTGAAGTATGGCTTACAGAACACATTTATTATATATTCTAAATTATCTAAACACTTATAACTATACAACTTTTGGGTTTCTTTTGACTTGGTTAAACAAACTGCAATCTAAGGCTAATATTAGTCAAAAACACATAAATGAGTTTCATAAACTCTAGATCACGAAGGGCCAAAATTTCTGAAACTGGTACATTGGCTTGTTTACCTCTAGTTCGATGGGAATCATAAAGCTCAGATCTGACTCCACGATGTTCAGCACAAGACCAAATAACGTGATCTGTACCCTGATAACCTTGTCCACATTCACAGAAATTGCTATCACTTAGCCCAACTCGGTATAAATGAGCATTCAAAGACATGAGGCGAGACATCACACGAATGAAATTTCGACCCACATCTTCTGCTTCTTCTTTAGCATTTCAAGCTTATTGCTTTCACAATTAGCTTATTGCTTGCTCTCAACTTAGTGTTCTAGATGCACTTCCACAGTTATTAATTGAGAGCTTTCGATGCCATGTATTATTTTTGCATTAGTATGATTGTGTGGCAAGTACAATCATACGCTATGCCCAGGGAGTCGAGA